>VFXL01000421.1:0-61415 GCA_009761765.1 Phenacoccus solenopsis | reverse complement strand
GAGCTATTTCTGCGATTAAACCAAAAGGTAAGAAATTATAAGCGAAAAACTGATTTTGGGGTGCTAAAATCCACCATATCAGGGGTCGCACACACCAGATTCGCATGAACTTTTAGTACGTTGTTAAGTATGCTATACCAGACGTATATACCAAATTTCAGCTTAATAGCCAACTTAGCAAGCAAAACCCTACCTGTACTATTATTAGTATTCTAATTAATGTGTCCCAAAATTGTATTTTGGCCCTAAATTTTCTCAGATAAGGTCAAAAATGGGTTTCCTTATGATTTTTGAATTCTACGCGGAATTATAACCCACTTTGATAGGTCGCAAGGTTACTTTTTGAAAAAGTTGAAGAAATCCATTTTTAACTGAATTTACCTACATGCGCAACTTCAATATGCAATTACTAGGTATTGTGACCACAAATTTTTAAGAACGAGGGTTTGGTAAATTCGAAATGCGTTTCTTTACCAATGTGTGAGCGATTTTTTCGATCCCCGGGCATAATTATACTCATAGAGCAATTCAAGTGTGAAAAATGGCGAAAATCGCATAAAAACTGCAATAAAATGCAGTTGTGACTGCAGCCAGTAGATTTGAACTCATATTTATATTCAGTGGACACCGCCCCTTCTAACCCCGTTGAGTTTTTTGGTCTCCTTGAAGGTCAAAAAAAGGGGTTTTTAGGTCCCAGCCCTCCATTGTGACTGTGACCATCGCTAAAATTATCATATTTCCTAATACCCAACCTATATATACCTATTGCCAGCTGAAGTTTTTGGTTTTCAAAAAATCCCGCCAAATCCGGTTTTTAAAGCACTTTTTCGAGATGGGCTGTGGAGTATCTAGTTTCCTATCTGATAACAAATTGTGAGCAAAGTCAGGCACAAACAACGAATTTTAAAATTTATATTTTCGAATTTTAACTTCTATATGACCGATTTTAACAGCACTTAGCATCTCTTTTCCACCAGCTTGACGTACCTCTATTGGATTTTCTAAATCAAAACATTCTGCGAAAGAATTTTCATTATTAAACATATGACTCGTAGCCCTAGAATCAATGAACGGGTAATCACTTAAATGTAAATTAATGGCACTTGAACACCTCGCGTCTTCCGTTACACAAATGAACGTAAATTCTTCATTTTTTGTTTCTATTAAGTTTACTTTAGCACTACCATTCGAGCTATTCACCTTCTCGGTCTTTCTCTGATTTTGATGCTTCTGTTAAAAGCTTGATTGTCGATACTGATTTCCTTTTCGTTGTCCAAATTTCTTGTTCCTATTAATTGGTTTCGTTTTACAATCAACCGTTTGTGTCCCATTATTCTGCGATTGTGACATGTATATGGGAATTTGTTTCCACTTTTAGAATAAAGTGCTCTATGATGACTAGTATCTGATGGCTTTGGACTTTCACGCATGTCTGTTTTTAATTTTATTTCTCGTGATCTAATAAATGCGATTTTACTAGATCCAATATAATAGACTTCATATTCGTCATCGTTAGGGTATTGATTGATGTTATTTATCACTGCATTGTAACTCATAGGGAACATATCTAATAATTTACAAACAAGATGCAATTCGGAGTATTTGTTTCCAGTCATTTACAACTGACCGATCAGCTCGTCAGATTTGGCAAAATGTATCTTCATTGCCCTTACATTTAAGAGCAGATAATTGTCTTGGGAGATATACCTGCAAGATTAAATTTTCCACTCGAACGCGCTACTCAGTGCCTCCCAAACTTCCTTTGCAGTCTGTTTGCTGGTTACATATGATAAGTGACTATCTGCGATGTGTTGAATTATGAATGATTTTACTCTGCTATTGTTTTTCTTCCATTCTTCGAATTCATTTCCACCACTCCTGCGTTTCCCACCAGCCTTTAGTGCATCAGCTTCTAAAACTTCCAATACGCCATTTTTATCTAACAACGTTATTATTCTCACCTCCCAGCTTTCAAAGTCGTTTCCATTAAATGGTTTAATGTTGTAATTATATCTGTTGTTTTTTAATGGAGTGCTGATGGTTTTAGATTCAAATCCACTCTCATGCGGCATTTTTTGACGATTTTTCGGTTAATTTTTTTTTTTGAAGTTTTTTTAAATTTTTCTTTTGAATATTTATTCCTACGATTTTTACATCATTATTTATTTCACCCTTCGAACCTTCGGAACTTTCAGACCTACATTCCTTACCTCAAAGTGGGTTTAGATTAGATTGTCGCCCCCTCCCCGCGTACTGTTTGACGTCATTCGTGCCTTTCAGCACAAAATTCTCTTCATGTTTGAAATACACAAGAAAGAGAATCGTCCAGTGAACAATTTCGCGAAACTTATCTCTCGATTCGCTTCTGTAAATTTAATTAAATCATTACAATTTCATATTTTTGATGATGCCTGTCTTCCAAAATTGACTGATGAAATTGAAGAATTAAGAAGGTTTTACTACAAAAAATCAAATAGATATTCTCTACATATCATCCTGAAGAACCACGTATCAGTGATTCCTTGTATTTTATTTCGTTCTGTTTGAATATTTATTTGCAAAATGATAATCTCAAAGAATTGTTTTTCTGGCCATGTCACCTTTTTGATAACATTGAAATAAATTAATGTAAACTTATTACATTATTATCATAATCCATTTTACATTTTATATTTTTAGAAAAAAAAAAAAATGTGTCATCTATTTTTGTTGGACTTATTTTAACTATTTGTTTAATTACCCACTTACATAAATCGCACTTTAATGGGTATTTGTGATACCGACCCTAGTTTAAAATCTCAAGGATTGAAAAGAGGATGTATAAAATTTTAAAATGAAGAATACAACTTTGACATTCGTCTCCAGGTGACCTAAAAGAGGCAAAAAAATGCATTCATTTCACGTTTTTTAGAGTCACCAGTTTCAAACTTTAATTTTGGAGGTTTAAAAGATTTTTATGTCATCAAAAAGCTTTAATGATAGTCCCATTTTGATTTTGAAATGCCTTATATAAACTTTCATCATGTGAGATCTTTGAATGGTAGTGCTTATGCGTGTATTCGTTTATTTCTAGGTAAATTCGGACAAAAATCTGATGAAACTGAAATCCTTGACAAAAAAAAAAAGTTGAAAGCAAAATTTGACGCAGAATATGACGAAAAGGAGGGAGACGCTACAGGAACATATTACAATGACTTGAAGCAAGATGTAACTAAACAAACCGAAGTAAGTAAGAAATATAATGAAATGTCTGCACCAAGATATCATATTCCTATCCAATATAATATGTGATGGAAATGAGTTTCTACCATTATCTATTGTGCGGATTAATGTTAATGATTGAATTGAATAAAATTATTACTGTTAATGCACCTATAGGAAATACAAATATGTCATGTTACTGCACTGAACTTTTGGACCACTAAGTATGTACTTCGACTATGTCCCTCAATACCCTGTGGTTTCTTCATGCATTCAACGTGAAGGTGTAACTAATTGAATCGAAAGCTTTTCTGTGATCTAAAAATCTTAGATGTAGTCCTAAGTAACACTCTTGCGTTTTTTCTATAATTTGATTCAAGTAAAAAGGTAACCAATCGCGTAGAATCCCTTCCTAAAGCTTGACTGGTTTATTATTTAGCTTAAATCGTATAGATTTGTTATTCTATTTGCAAACACCTTTGAGAAAATTGTTTCTCGGTGACTTTTAATGGGAATGAAATGAAGCGAGAGTGAAAATTTCCCTACTAAAAAACTTCCGAAAAATAACTACTTTGTTCCTTAAAAACAATGTTGTTATGTGGTTCTTTTCGCCAGCATTATGAAAAATAGTCGTCATATAGAGTATAACTTTAATTAATAAAACATTAAGAATGAAGCACGTTTTAATCAAATTCCTTACATGACAGTAAGTTCTGTCAACTTGAGTTCTTTACAATAATTAAAATGTAATACTAAAATTGCTATGACAATGTTGCCTGTATACTACATCTCTTTTTCTAAGAAGATCAAAAATAAAAGATAAAATTAAAAGTAGAAAATTAGATAAACGAATCAAACTGAATTCGCGAATGAATTTTTTTTCTAGACTAAAAATTGCCCAACCTAAAAATTAACGAAAATTATACGTCTAAATTATAAGTCCACTCTTTTTGGGGGGATATCGTTCTCGACTACTTCGTTGTAAGGCAGTTGTGTTCCTGCGTGATGTACTTCCATTTTCAAACTCGACAATATAAGAACGTGGTGTGTTATGCTTGGCAACTACTGTTGCAGGTTGCCGTTTATCATTATGTTTAACATAAATTTCTTCTCCTGTTTGGAATTTTAGTGGAGTTTTCGACATCTTATCATAGTAGGACTTGGAGCGTTCCTGCATCTCTTGTCTTCTTTCACAAACATCAGAAATCTAGGGCTGCAAACCTGTTCTACAACGGGTAATCTTGTTCTAGTCAGCTTATTCATGAAAATTTTAGCAGGAGAAAAACCAGTTGTTTTTAACGGAGTGTTACGATGTTCCAGTAACATGTACGAAAAATCATTTCCCCGTTGCTTTGGCTTTTGATAGTAATTTCTTAACGACCCCTACGATTAAGGGTAATTTGGGCTCTTTGGCAAGTCGTTTGAAATTCGCCTGTTGAACGGCATATTATCTACAACCATGGTTTGAGGAATGCTATGTGTCGCAAAGATAGGTTTAAGTTTTTCGAAGATGGATTTTGCATCCTTTTTCATTCAAGGGACCACGTCTATCCAAAACAAATATGAATCAACGACAACTAAGTAATCCTTGCCTTCGAAGGTCGCCACACCAGCGCCAATGTGTTCGTAAGGAACTGTAGTGAGTGGATATGAAAGCAGTTTTTCTCTCATTTTTCTTGGTGTCAATTCTTGACATACTGCACATTGTAGAACAAGTTTTTCAATATCGGTTGTGATGTTTCTTCAATATATTAGTTGATGAGCCCACATTTTTGACTTTTCTGCCCTTAGATGAGCTTGATGTAGTAGTTTTAATAAGGGTAGTTATAAGGCTTTCGGAATAATGACGTTATCTCCGAGGAATAATAAACAATAAACAGAACTGTAATAACGGTAGCGGAACGTGATGGAATAACGGAGCATAACGGACAATTTCTTCATTTCAGTAATGGAATGGAATAGAATAGAACAGAACAGAACGTAACGGAACCAAATTTTTGAGTACTGAATGTAACAGACGTAATCGATGAATTTTGTTAATATTCCGTTATTTTACCTTGTTTTCATTTTTTGATGTGAAATTGAAATTTGATTATTTTGAATCAACTTCAGTACCTAGTAGCATTATAGAATCTTGAATTTGTGAAAAGCAGGGGATGGTAACTCAATCGCTTACCATTAACTGTTAGCCGCCAAGTACCATTAACTGTTAGCTGCCAAGTGACTTGAGTGAATATTTTTATCTTGAGTGTAAACTAAACTGATTGAGTAACTCGTAGGCTCTAACTAACTTTAACTTGAAATCAAACTTTTTCAAATTTGTAAACTGATTGAACCGATAACTCAATCAATTATCAATCAATCTTCAAAACAAAACAAAAAAAAGGCAAAATTGTTTAATGCGTTGTCGTTGATTCATACAATGCGAGTTACTTTGTGTTATTTGCAACTTTGAGTCGTTGTTTAAAATCTTATGTTTATTTTTATTATTTTTTTTTTAAATTTTAAATTCTTTACTATTACTATCATCAAAAGAAAAAAAAATGAAAAAAAAGACGAGACTCTGACTTATAACTTATATCAACTTGAACTACAACAGAAGTAAACAATGGAATGGAATTGAATGGAACGTAATGTAACGGAACATTCATAGTTGGAATGTAACGGGAATGTAATGGAGTAACTTCGGAACAGATACTAGAATGGGAACAGAATGAAACACAATCCGTTATTATAGCCCTGATAATAAACCATCTCTTATCGAAATTTCGTGTGGTAAATTATAATAAAACTTCACCATCGTTGACATTTTTCGGAATTTTCTTTTTCAGCTTAATGAGTTTCATCACAATTTGTAGGGTTATGTCATTTGCAATAGCTAATTTCAACTCGTCTAATTTATTCTGGCAAAAGACGAAGGTTTGACGCACATTATGTACTTTATAGTCCATTGTAGTTGACTGAAATTTCCGATCAATTTTGCGAGATAAGATCGCTTAAATAGTTTTGTTTTCCAGGAATATATTCCAATTTGAAGTTGTATTCAATCAGCCATAGTCGCATTTTTTGTAATCTTGATGAAATGAGTTGAGGTCCTTTAACAGTACACTAAGTAGTGGCTTATGATTCGTATGAATTTTCATGGAGAAATGACCATAAACGAAATAATGGAAGCATTCTTAAGCGAAACAAATCGCAAAATGTTCTTTCTTGATTTGTGCGCAGCGTATTTCTGTTTCAGTGATAGCACGTGATGTAAACAAGACAGGTTGACCACCCTGTAGAAGGCAGACACCTAATTCTGCTTGAGAAGCATCTGTGTAAATTTCAGTTTTTTCTTATGGATTGAAAATTTTCAACGTAGAAGTATGAGTAATGGCATCAATAATTCGACGAAACGTAACTCCATGATCAGCTGTCCATACCTTTGACTATATACCCCTAGACCGCTCGTAGTCATTGTTTAGAATAGCACAATTTTCTGTCGATATCAAGTGAACGCTCTCAGACCAAAATGCGTCTGCGCATGCACTTGTTCAGAATTATCAATATTATTTCGAGTTTCTATTATAACAAGTTCAACTGATATCAGCTGTTCCTGTTGTTATCTTCAACTCGCGCATGCGCAGACGCATTTTGGTCTGAAAGTGTTCACTTGATATCGACAGAATTTTTCTTTATAGTTCGAGCAGTTCAGGGATATATAGTCAAAGGTCCATACAACTTGGACTTCCTCTGATTCAAGTTAGAAACAGTTTGCACCTCATTCCGCTGTCTTCAGTTTATAGTATGGTAGATATGTTAAAATACCGGGAAAAAATTGTTGTAGGTTTTTTTGGCTTAATCCATTGAGGAAAGTGTACTGAACAACAAGCCCCTCCAAAAATGATGTGAAGGAAGAATAGTGAGCGAGGTGTCAAAAAGCATTAAAATTTCATCCTGAATACGAATATTATATTCAAAATTCCGAATTTTAATGTTCAACTCTAAATTTGGGCAGTCAAATGTTGAAAAACTTTCACATTTTTACTGCAAATTGTTCAAATTAGGTATCAATCTTTGCAGTTCTTCCCTCCACCCTCCCCCTTACACACGTTCTTACTCATACTATTAGCTATTTTGTTTTTCTGGCAATATACCCATGTACTACCATAGATGAACTATACATAAATAGCCTACTGTACGTTAAATTTCCATCATTCTAAATCTAGAGCTGGAATAGTTTTTGCTAATATCTTGAAAAGAATTCAAGGTATAACTGGAACTGAAATGAAAAATGACTTGATTTTTATAAAAGTTGCTGTTGCAGATTTACGATTGCCAGTTGGTTTGATTTCTTTGTCATGTCCCAAAATTGTATGCAGACTGGTTTGAGGAGGGCTAAGTAAAGTTCTTAAGTATTCTTTAAATTGCAGTAGTTCGTCAAACCATTGGTTACAGCTAATTCTGGCATTGTTTTAACAATATTAGTTTGGAATATTGCTACTACAGCCGAGTGGTCAGTGTTAAAGTCGAATGCTTCTGTTACGCAGGTGAGATGTCTTTCATCACTAGGAAATCAACGAGATCAGGTACTTTGTTGATATCCATTGGGGAATAGGTGGTTGAGCCTTTTTACATTGCAGCGCATTTACAGGTTTTTAATTGCTTTTTCTAGCTCTTTTTCTCTGATTGTGTTTTTTTTGATCCCCAAAGCTGATTTTTGGCGTTGTAGTCTCCTCCTGCAATGAATCTGGTGCCAAGGGAGTTGAACATCATTTCAAAGTCATTTTCTTTGATCGTTTTTCTTGGTGGATAACATACTGCTGAAATTTGAGTTTTACTGAGTGCATAGTAGATTGTAATTGTTGTTACTTGGAAGGATTCATTGCTATACTGTGGCACTTCATTATGTTTAATCGTGTTTCTAATCAAGATAGCACTGCCTCCTCGAGGTGACACTATTCCAGTGGTTCGAGGCGCTACACGAATTCCATATGCCATACGTGATCGAATCAAACCAAAATTGGATGAATACGTTCAACAGGATATTTTAGAGAAAGTAGAAGAACCTAATGATCGGGTCAATTCTGCGATTTTCGTTGAAAAAAGAAATGGTGATATCAAACCTTGTTTAAATCTAGTAGATTTAAGTTTTGCGTTGAAACCAAATCCATACCCAATACCCACTCAAGAATAGTTTTTGTTAAAATTACACGATAAGAAATTATTTTTGGTGTTTGATATGAAGGAAGCTTTCCTACACGTTCCACTAACAGAAAAAAGTAAGCCCCTGATAAAAGATATGGTGGTTTTGAAGTACGAAAAATACATTGTAGAAGTTTCTACTATTCTCCTACAAATTCAATTTTCTTTACTTCACAAGTCCTTAGTTTTTTACTGTGATGCGTAGTTGATGAGATATTTCACCATTTCAAGAGGTAAGCGGTAAGCCAATATACTATCACGTTTTCACCAGTTACAAGACTTATTACTTCGAACACATTTTTCTGAAAAAGTATGAACTTTAATACAAAATTTGAAATAATCAAATTTATGCTTGCATTTTTCATTTATAATCCTCCAGTAGAAACAGACATTTTTATTGATTGAATTGAAAAACAGTGAGGGACTGCGATTTATAAATTTTATTATTTCACAGCTGAATAAAGTAGAATTTGAAGGATTAGATGAAGAAGTACGCGCACAGTGGGAAGGTTATAGATCTGGTTTGTATGTGAGATTGGAATTTGAAAATATACCATGCGAATTGGTAGAAAACTTCAATCCTTCATATCCGCTGCTAGTCGGTGGCTTACAACTCGGTGAAGAAAATATTGGCTATGTTAATGTAAGTGATGCACGGCAGTTAATTAGAATAAGATGAACATGATTCGTAACGTTACAGTCGTTGCGTTATTTTATATATCTAAGTAGCTTAACGCGCTTCACTAATTGCGTTTCTTTGTCTTATAATTTGCTTTACCACCATGCGTATTGCTTCGTGTATCATCTTTCTGCTTTTCTTTCTAATTTTTAAATTTGTTCAAATATTTTCAAAAAAAATCTTTATCTTGTCAGCGTGCGTAAAAAAAAAATCTATTACACTTCTACCTCGATTTCGTACGTTGATTGAAGAAGATTTTATTGGGTAGCATTTTATCATTGGGCATGTTTGTATAAAGTAGAAATTTACGTTTTGCTGTCATTAGTTTTTTCAAGCAAATGTTGAACAAACCGAGATTTTAAATCGGTGATTATAATATATATCTAATCGCCTTATAAACAATGTCAAGGTACGCATCAAGAAACACAGATGGTATAATAGAATATTGAAGTCGAATGATCCTATTATTGTATCATTGGGATGGCGTAAATTTCAAACTCTTCCGGTGTATTATAAATTGGAGGATAATTTTAGACAGAGGTATGTGAAACTTCCATGAACATATTTGCCCTAAATACATAACATTGAAATAATGGTATTGTATTATATTGTATTGTTACCACTTGGAACTTCGACTAGGATGTTGAAGTATACCCCTGAACACATCACTTGTATGGCAAATTTTTGGGGTCCTGTTACAAAACCAGGTACGGGTTTTTTAGCAGTGCAGAACATGATGAACGGACAGGTGACGTTGTTTGATACAAATTCCTATAACATTTTTTCTTTCCTTGATGTTTTTAACTATAATTTTGAATTTGCTTGTCATAGGATGGATTTAGAATTATCGCTACTGGAACGGTTATCGACACCAATCAGTCCACTCAGATAACAAAAAAGTTGAAATTAGTGGGCGAGCCAATGAAAATATATAAAAAAACTGCTTTCATTAAAAATATGTTCAGTTCTGCCTTAGAAGTAGCCAAGTTCGAAGGTGCTAAGATTAAAACTGTATCTGGAATCAGAGGACAAATCAAAAGAGCTTGTAGCAAACCAGAAGGTGTGTTCAGAGCGACTTTTGAAGATGTCATCAAGTTAAGTGGTGTGTTATTCTCTATCATCATGACATTTTCGTGCACCACTCACTTTGAAAATATTTAGGCAATGTTTTTTCATTCAGATATTGTATTTTGTCGTACATGGTGTGGTGTGGATGTTCCCAAACTGTACAATCCTGTGACTTCATTACTTTCTCCGGGAAATCAAAAAATGAAGTGGTTAGGCATGAGAACCATGGGTCAATTGAAGAGCGAAAACAACTTGAAAAATAATCCACAATTAGATTCATTATATACGGTAAAACTTAATTTTGAGATAATAATTTATCAAGTACGAATTCGTACTGTTTTTTCTGTATAATACATAATTGAAGTTTCACATGATGTGTGTTTTGTAGGAAGTTCATAGAGGCAAGAAACTTTTTAAACCGATTACGATACCAAAAAGGCTTCAAAATCAATTACCGTTTAAAGATAAACCTAAGATGGCTAAAATCGGCATGAAAAATGGTGTAACCAAAAATCGTCTGGTTACAATTCGAGATTTTCATCATTACAAGGTAACTTTTGTTTAAATAACGCTCTAAATAGTTAGATGCACCACACTTTTTGCATGTACGCGATAATGGAGGCTCGCTTTGAATGAAGGACTAATCATGCTACGTACAGTGAAAATGAAACTAAAAGCTGAGTACTTTCAGCGGAGCTGCAAAGCAAATCTGTGAAATACGGGAACAAAAAAAAATGTATGCAGCCATGCCGCATTACTGGAGCTGAGTTTTTAACTGGGGCTTCTTTTGGTAAACTCTTCATAACTACAGGCCACACCCAATACCAAGTCTGAAAACTTTTACGCTATCCCTTCCAAAACAACTTAAGAAGTTGAATATGGAACAAAAGTAGTATTTCTTGCTATGAAATAATCATATGAACACGTACTCCTCAAATCATAAATATTCGAGAATCCTCAAATTATCTTCAAATCTTGATGATTCGCCATTTTGGATCCATTTTGATCCAAATTGAAGTGGTCATGTTCTGGTCACGAACTAACCCCACATACGACGTTAGACCTTTTTAATTTAATTTGGTGATGAGATATAGAAGATTCCAAAAATTTCAGGACTCAAAACTGCTTTAACCCCCCTCAAAATACACTTACAAAGCTGAAATTTGTATATGTTGGTGTTTGTAAGTTATTCTTTTATATGAGATCGAAACCAAAAATTTTAAGTGATTTGCTCCTTCTCCAGCCTCCCTTAAAATTTGAGTGATCCGCCATTTTGAATTTTTTCGAAAAAACAAAGAAGTAGTTTTGTTAGATTTCTAAGAAGAGTCTTTCACCAAGTCTTGAGCAAATTTCATAAATACACCCGCCAGCATTACATGTGGGGAAAAAATGTAATATATATATATATATATAGTTTTTAGTCATAGTGGTGCCCGTTTTAAGCATACGAAGTCATTGTGGTGCCCGTTTTTAACGTTGCAGTGCCCAAATCGGACGCCACATGGTTTTTAAGCTAAAAACTATCAGAAAATGATCGTCTCACCCCTCTGGGTCCACAGCTGAAGTTTTAGAGGTGGGCACCACAATGACTATATTTATATATTAAAAATTAAACTCCTTATAAACACTGGAGTTTATGGTATATATACCTTGTGGTGCCCAATATGGAATCCTCAAAAGACACTTTCTTTGTGGTGCCCGGCATATGGCTGGGCGCCTCATGGTTCAAAATATACAAGGGCACCTCAAGATACTGAATACGTATATTCATAATTATGGTTACATATGAAAGTCAGCTCCCGCTATGTAAAAAAGCAGTTATAAGTTGGCTCCATGTGAAAGTGAATACCGTATATGGAGCTGACTTTCACAAATCATGCATTAGTTTCGCCCAGGCGCCCTCTATCCAGTGGCATACCTGGCAGGAGGAGCCGACTTTCTCTGTAAATGTATATTTAAATATACAGCTCCGTATATGGTATCCACTTTCTCATGGAGCCAACTTATAACTGCCTTTTTGAAGCATGGAGTCAACTCTCACATATACTTCCAATTAAATTTTTTTATCATAACTTCTATTCTAATTATCGATTTAATGTGTTTTTTTCACTCATAAAAAGGAAAAATAACATTTAATTGTTTGCTGGAGGCAAATAGCTCTTACAACCATTTTTTAAGGTGGATCCAACTTTCACTGTTTTTCGAGGGATCCAACTTTTATACGTAACTCAATATATATATATATAGTGATCTATGGTCAAAGTGGCATTAGTTTGCACATTCCTCAGAAGTGCATCTAATGTCACATTAACGACACCACAGTGGCGAACGGAATGTATAATATCATACGTTTTTTTAGAAACAAATTTTTAAAATGATGCCACTTTATCTGTAAACATCAAAAAAATGAGGCTACTACGACCGTAGACCGAAAAAAATTTTTTTGTATGAAAAATAGAATATTACTGGTAAAATGCCATCACCCAAATAACCACACCAGTGACATCATGACACAAAGCTGAATCGATGAGCAATGTGATGGTAAAGTGGCATCAAAAAAAAGATGCCACTTTGTAAAAAAGATGCCACTTTACTTGTAGACGACGAAAAATGATGCCACTTTATCCATAGATAAATCTATATATATATATATATATTATACTAGGGGGCTTCGCCCCCTGGCCGCTTCGCGGCCCAAACCCGCGGCATTCCTCGCTTCGCATATATATATGATATAAAGCTACAAGAAAAAAATAACAACAAAAATAGGGCCAAAAATATGTTGTTCCAATCGCCCAGCCTCTCCTAATGGACGGATTTCGATAATTTTTTTTTTTTTAATCGCAAAAATTATGCAGATATGTCATCAAGCAAAAAAAAATTGAAAATTTAATCAGAGAGTTAAAAAAAAAAAAACATTTTCTCTTTTTTTATTGCACAAAACTTAACGCGTTCGTTACGCGTTGCCGTACTCCGCTCCACGTCTTGCTTGGTTGTGGGCGTGACGTTTGCCGTGCCGCATTAGTTTGTCAGTTACACGACACATATCATCACTCATACTATGTTGTTCGAAGAAGTCACATCAAATAGGCAATGGTCTGATACGCTAAGATTTGAAAACCCCACCCTACCCTGAAAATCCTTTCCTAAATCAGGTAGGTTGTAATAGCTGTCGTTTTTTACTTAACAACTCGGCTGAAAAATGTGCAAGTGGTAGATGAAAACCTGTTTTGTTGCTTGCGTTAGAAAAAGACAAGTCTAATGTAACAATTTAATTGGTAATATCGCACCTTCAGTGCAATAAGGCCACATCTCAAAAAAAGCATGTAAAAATTCAACAAAAAGGTACCTTTTTCCTATACTTTTTTTGAGTAAAATAAGCTAATTTAGTGTAGATGTGGCCTTCTTGTAATTGCAATTTTTTTTTGAGATGTGGCCTTATTGCACTGAGGGTACAATATGTTGAATGAACAATATTTAGGGGGGAAAAGTGTATTTTGTGCCCCTTTATAACTTTTTGCGAAAAGTTTTTCATGTAGAATACAAAAAAGGCAAAGTAAACTCTCGAAACCCACAAATTCCGAACCCTATCAAAATTTTAACGTAATTTTTTATGTTTCTGAGCTACGAATCCCGCTAATGGCTCATTAAAAAGAACGTAAAATTTCCAATATTTCCCTCACTTACACTATGTAACTACAACATAGCTTTTGAGCTGTTTTAATCCGAAGTTTTGAAAGCTCCGTTTTCCCTATCTCCTCGTTCGCCTGACTTGGCGCCATTAGGCTATCACTTGTTCCCATTAGGACAACATTTTCCAACAACGATGAGCTTCAAGAAACAGTGATGGAATATTTCGCAAATTTGGAGGCATTCTATTATGAGAATGGTACACTTAAGTAGGTACAGTGATATGATAAGTGCCTTAATGGATATGGTGATTATGCCGAGAAGTAGCTTAAGGATGTACTTTTTGATATTCATTTGGCTAAAATTTCTATATTTTTCATTTGAGTTATGACGATTGTTACCTTACTTTTTGAACGACCCTCGTATTATTTGGTTTTTTCTGCAAAATTCACCACCGTTGGGCGGGTGGTCATCATCATTACTATGCCTACGACCCTACAAAAGTAACTGGGCAGGCATGCAATCCATATTGGTGAGCCTAGTTAAATTTCCAGTTTAAGTAATAATTATGGTTTTAAAAAATTTATGATGCCGCATTGTACAATATATGCCCCGTTATACAATGGAAGTTTATTGTATTTGTATAATTTTAGATTGCTTCGCTCCTGAAAATGATCAAAGTAAATTATCAAGAAAAACAAGGCAAACTTAGGCGTGAAATGAGAAATCGCATGAAAGCCCATAAAAAGAACCTGAAAATTAATGAAGAAATTCGACAAAAGAAAGAAAAGAAGAAGAGGAGAGAAAAATTATCAAACAAATGAAACAGAAATCTTAAAAAATAAAGATTTTGCTCTTTGAGTGTTATATATTGTCGTTTTGTGAATAGATGAATTCTATTATTTTATTTTAATTTTCATTTTTAAGTATTTGAGTACGCTTTTCACAGATAGTTTACCTAATTATGAGAGGGCATTTTAAACTTATGTATAACTAGCTGGAAAATCAGACCTTCGTGCGGGAACATTTTTCTTTTTCAAAGAATGACTGAAAAGGATGGAAAATTCACATATGAAAAATAGAAAAGTAGCATTAAAAAACAGGTTACGTACTAAGAAACAATACTAAAATAAAATTGATAAATGTGTAAAAAATAGTAACAAAAAGAAACGCTTATTAAAAAAAAAAGATTACAAAAAAACTTTTGCTTAAATGAAATTGTAGTACTTAAAATGCTATACACATGAATGGTGCAAATATTACACGTATCAAAATGAACTTAAACGATCAACAATTACATCAGGTGCCGCATTACTTACTAAAGCTGAATTTTTAACTAGAGCTTGTTCATGCTTGGAAACACCATTTCTAACCCAACACCTCCAGTCGCAACTGACGTTAAGTTCGCAACATTTGAATTGCATCTGTTGCCACATTTCACTTCATGGTACTTCTTATCAGGGGTGCGGTGAACCCCCTAAGCATTTGATGAGTTACCCCCCAATTTTCAAAAAAAAATCCCCCATATGTACTCTTCCCCCCGCCCAATAAATTAAACAAAACGAAATAACTTCTTTTATTTAAGTAATAAATTGGAATAAACACTACTAAATAACACAAAACGACCAATTATCTCTTCGTTTTTTATGGTATTCAAAATTGTAGCCTCTGTGGCCAAAATGAGCATGCAGTTCATATACGGATCCAGCATGGTGCATCTGAGATAATTTTTGACTATTTTGTGCTTGCTGAAGCCCCTTTCAGCAGAGCACAAAGATATAGGTAATGTTACCAAAATCTTATATAATGAACGTAGATGCACAAAAGTGGAAAGCTGGAAGATTAATCTAAACGGTTTTGTAAATCCTCTATTTGCCCATAAGATATTTGAATTATTTCAAAAATCTTCGTCGACGTCATTCTCATCAAGTTCTTCTTCTTCAGTACTGTCTCTACCATCATCATCTCCTTGAGCATTTCGAGTTTTGGTATAATTTTTCCTTTTTTGCTTGGAATTTTTTTGAAGGAGGTCCGAAATATCAATATTACTTTCAGATAAAATGTAAATTTTCTTAAAATCGTTGATTTCTTTTGCAATTATTTCGGGGTTCAAGTTATATAAATCACATAATTGAGATATTTCAGATGCTTTCAGCTTGATATCTTTATTTTTCAACAAATTCTCATGTGTAAAAATACCAGCTTGTTTCAGTACTTCCAAGTTATCTTCATTGAACCTTTCATTCAAGGAAAACGATACATTATCGATCAAAGCAAAGTAAATATTGATTTTCAAATCTTGAACCTCATTGAAAACCCTATCAATTCCCATTTCATCAAAAAATCTTTTTCGTATAGATTTTTGTTTTGGTTCAGCAGGGGGAATATTGAACTGTTTGCACATCTCATGCACAGAATCAACAATGTTATTAAAAACATTTTCATTACGTAAAACACCAAATTGCTGAATTGCATTGGCAATGATTAAAGACGCAGCACCTAAATCAATTTGGATTCCTTGAAGTACGTTTGTAATTGGCGATAAAACATCAAATACTGCATTACAAATTTTCATGTTTGCAATGAAGTTGAATGCTGTAATTTGTTTTTGTAAACCTTTGCCTTTTGTAACACTTTCTTGTCCCATAGATGGTCATTCTCAATAATTTGAAGGTAGTTGATCAACTCCTCGTAGCAGTCATGAACTGTGCTATTGGCTGCCGATTTGCTGTTCCAACGCATGGTTGCAACTCGTTTTAAACGCTTTTTGTTTAGGTGAATGAACTTTTTATCCGTACTTTTTTTTTTTCATTTTTACTTTTTAACAGACTATCTACAAAACAAGCGTGTCGTTGGTGTTCGTTCATAAACACATATAATTCTTCCAATATTCCAATATAATTTTTCAATGGCGTACACTTTTCCAGAGATTTTTCTATAACGCAAATCGATGAGCGTAGCACCATATATAGATCGCAGATGGGCATTCAGCCCTAATTAAAGTTTGGACCCCATTTAATGAGCCACTCATATTAGCAGCTCTATCGTAGTTTTGTCCAACCATATTACTTTTATCTAGACCACAATTTTTGATGATATCTAAGCAGTTTTTGGACAGTTCATTACCTATAGTTATACCAGTGGTAAAGCACCTAACAAACGTTCGACTGGTTTTATTGAACTGACTCCGTTACATTTGTCTTCTTCAATGAAATGTGCAATCAAAACTATACTTTCTTTTTTGCTACTATCTTAAGTCGAATCAGATATAATAGCGTATTTACTAGCTTTTTTTATTCGATCACATATGATTTCCAATACCATCGCTTTCATTGTATTGAGTAAATTTAAAACACTACAATATCATAAAAAATTTACTCTCATTCTCTGCTTGGTTAGATTATTTCTTCTATTTTCAAGAGTTTGTAAATAGCTTTTTGCGTCAGTATTATATTTTGAGAAAGCAGTGAATAAATTTACCAACTTCCCTTTGGTCAAATCTGAATTTCGTAAGGCCAACATTTCGCCTGATAGATAACAATAGCAATCTATAACAACAGATAGAACAGCTTGATGATGATCTACAACATAGTTGTGCTGAGATGACAATCCTGCATCAATTCTGTGTTTATGTAATCGTAAATAGCAGTGTTGTAGGAACGAACATACAGGTCTGTTCTTGTTCCTGTTCTCGTTTCTGAAAAGATCCAGTCATTTGATCCTGTTCCTGACTCGTTCTTATTCTCAATGTTTCAACTGTTCTCGTTCCGTTCTTCGTTCTTTTAATTCTTTACAATGTTGTTCTCGTTCTGTTCTCGTTCTTCAATTTTTTCTTTTGTTCTTTCTTTCTTTCTTTCTTTCTTTTTTTTTCTTTCTTTTTTTTGATAACATGTTCACAGTTAATGTTGTTGTTGAAATTGAAAATCAATTAATTGAAGCTAATAATTTAAAAAAAAATTACTTATATCGGTATATGTTACACTTGCTCGCTTTCAAGTATAAGTTTCTTATTTTCTCTTTCCCCTCATGATATCAATTAATTTCATGACAAATCACGAACTTTCAAAAGAACGAAGAACAACCCAAAATTACATCCGTTCTTGTTTTTGTTCTCCTTCCTCAGCATTTTACATTAGTTAGTTCTCGTTTCGTTCTTTGATCTTTCAGTTTGAAAACATTCTGTTCTCGTTCTGTTCTTTGTTCTTCAGATATATCACTTTTATGTTCTCGTTCTTGGTCCTGTTCCTCAGGAACAATGAAAATTCTCCGTTCTTATTGTTCTTCGTTCCCGTTCTTTGGTTTGTTCCTACAACACTGATTAGAACTATAAATCAATCCACAGTTTCAAGTTGTAATGTTATTTCAAAATTACATGAATTGATTTTTGTAACTTTTTTTGCCGGTGTGTAATAAATCAATTGCGCGCACGGTATAGAAAGAAACAGTCTAATAAATAATAATTATAAAATAAAAAATTCAAATATTCATTTATTGAAACGTTCCAATGATAGAGGAGCGTTATCAGAGGAGCGCGCTCTTTTCTTTAAATTTCCGCTCCAGGCTGGAGTACTGCGGAGCGCGCTCCGGTTGTTGTAGTTGTATTAAAAAAGAGCGCGCTCCGCTCTCGCTCCGGGAGCGAGAGCGGAGTACTCCGACCGCTCTTCCGCTCCCAACCGGAGCGTGCCCATCACTGCTTCCACCTATCAAAATAGCGATTTTGTTATTTTTTTCAAAAATCTGTATTTATGCATTTATAAGTATGAATTTTTTTTCACATACTCCCCATCATCTCCTTTTTACGGTAAAATTTTTTCCAAATCGCTAGCGTCGCCTGGAGCGCCGTAAAAAATTCGCAAAGTTACATAAGAAACAATGTAAAACGCCCAACTTCAGCCTCCTAAGCGTGACGTCATAACACCTGCGCCTTGCCTGCGCCCAGGCCTTTTATTATAGGAGGTGTTGCCCGAGGCCAATGATTCAACCAGTACGCTATTAATAATGGTTGATAAATCAACCTCATCACGCTTCTCTAACAAAGAGTATAACGAATATTAACTGTTGCCCTAGAAGAAAAATTCGTTCATGGTTTTACGGATAATAAAGAAGAATTTATTCGGAATTTAAATAATTATCATAGACTTTTCATATCTTGATGTGTTCGAAGGCTGTAGTAAAAAGTGTGTCTCTCTTATGGAAAAGTGTGTATTAAACTTGAAGAATGATGTAAGCCAAAGTGAGGTAGAAAATTTACCATTACTTCCAAACAGTGTTGTAAGAACAAACCAAAGAACGAGAACCAAGAACAATAAGAACGGAGAATTTTCATTGTTCCTGAGGAACAGGACCAAGAACGAGAACATAAAAGTGGTATATTTGAAGAACAAAGAACAGAACGAGAACAGAATATTTTCAAACTGAAAGATCAAAGAACAAAACGAGAACCAACAACTAGTTTAACAGAAGGTAACAGAGCATGGGCTCTTTTAAGAGTTTTAGGTACAGATTCGCTGTAAAAATATGTAGCTGATTTTTCAAATAAAAACTGAGTTGAGGTGCTGTCAGTGATGGGCACGCTCCGGAAAAAAAAGAGCGCGCTCCGCTCTTCGCTCCAAGTGAGAAAAAAAAGAGCGCGCTCCGCTCTCGCTCCAAGTGAGAAAAAAATGAGCGCGCTCTGCTCTCGCTCCTGGAGCGGTCAGGAGCGGTCGGAGCGCCGCTCTTTTCAAGTGAATTTTGGTATATAGATATGTTGGTCGAATTTAAACCTATTTTTATTAATTATTTTTCGATTTAATCAATTTTAGTGAGTGGTGAACTGGTGAAATGGTGAATCTTGATTTATGAGTATCTATAACATGAGGATTTAATACCGTGCGCACAACTAATTCTTTACACATCAACGTAAAAATCTGCTAAAAACGCATTTTACATGATTTCAAAATCAATATTAAAACTTATTAAAACTATATAGAATTATTTTTGACACCAATTTCTTATCAAGTAATACTATAAAACTGATTAGAACTATAAATCAATCCACAGTTTCAAGTTGTAATGTTATTTCAAAATTACATGAATTGATTTTTGTAACTTTTTTTGCCGGTGTGTAACAAATCAATTGCGCGCACGGTATAGAAAGAAACAGTCTAATAAATAATAATTATAAAATAAAAAATTCAAATATTCATTTATTGAAACGTTCCAATGATAGAGGAGCATTATCAGAGGAGCGCGCTCTTTTCTTTAAATTTCCGCTCCAGGCTGGAGTACTGCGGAGCGCGCTCCGGTTGTTGTAGTTGTATTAAAAAAAGAGCGCGCTCCGCTCTCGCTCCGGAGCGAGAGCGGAGTACTCCGACCGCTCTTCCGCTCCCAACCGGAGCGTGCCCATCACTGGGTGCTGTTCACCAGTGTTGGAAGAACGGCCAAGATATCGTTCTTGTTCCCGTTCCTGTTCCTGTTCTCCTTGACTGATTGCTCTTTTCCAATGGTTTTGTTCTCACGATCTTGACGCATCAGTTCTGTTCCTGTTTGTGTTCCTGATTTTATTCTGTGACTTGTTTGTCTCTGTTCGTTCGTTCTCAATCTTTTGACTGAGCGTTCCCGTTCTTGTTCCCGTTCTTCGTTCTCGTTCTTGGATTTTTTTTTAATCAGTACCGTCTGTGATCAGTATTTACAATTTATTATTTTATTTCGCGAATATTATCTTTGTTTTGTTCATTTTTTTTCTAATGTTCACTGAAATGTTCATTTGAACGTGATCATGCAGAGCGGAGAACACGTCTTCAACCTTATTTCTCCAAAGATAGAATAGCATTAAATGTTCTAATCTTCGAGGCTGCTAAGTGCTAGGAATAAAAACATCGTTACTGTCTTTAGAAAGTTTTTCTAATTCTTTTTTGGATTTAATCACATTAATTCTATTTTCTAGTAAATTTGTATTGATGAATATAATATCTCTGCTACACATTGATATTGGCATGGCTAAAATATAATACACACATTCTTGTGCTGAAAATTCGCTGGAATTTAAAATGGCATTATTCAATTTTATTTCTTGTAATGCGTAAAACATCTCTTAAACATACATATTAAACACTTTAGTTCAAAACACTCACCCACAATTAAAACTAAAAATAAATGATAATATTATTGTCATTGAAAGAGCCTCGAAAATAAAGTTATAACAAATCTGTTTCTAAAAAAATAAAAAAAAATAAAATATTGTCAAAAATGACGAAATAAATTATTAATTATCACTACAAATATTCCATGACTGTAATGAAGTTTAGTAACTTACATATTACGCAGAATTACACTTAAATAACGTAATATTAATTGTATTGTAAATTGATAACAAAAACCCTTTTACCAGGTCCCCCGGACCTCGCTTGTTACAACATACAACCTCGGTTTGTGTACTGTTAAAGCAACAACTATAAAATTAGAAGAACAGAAACCAAAAACCGGGAAATTTTGTTCTTTGTTCGTTCGTTTGTTCGTTCTTATGTTACTCAATTTATCTGTTCCCGTTCTTGTTCCCATTTCCGTTCTCAAAAGGTGGATGTTCGCGTTCTCGTTCCTGATCTCGTTCTCAACAAATCAAAGTTCTCGTTCTCGTTCCCGTTTCCGTTCTTTAAAAATCACCGTTTTTCTGCGTTTTCGTTCTTGTTCGCGAACTGTTCTTCCAACACTGCTGTTCACCACAGGAAAAAAGTTCATATGCCTGTTGTTAAATATATGTAACATTATTAAATCGCCATTTTCATTCAAATCAAGATTCGTTTTGAAATACAATTTCTATCTAATCATTCTAATCCTTTGTAGTAATTACCTAAAACTAAAAAATACACATATGAGAACAATATAAGTCTTGTACCTAAATAATGATCAAATGCGTTCATAGTTCAACTTACCAAGCGTTTAGAGTGTACATTTTTTCAAACGTTTTCATCTTCAGGTATAAAACTGCGGAATAAATGATACTTCTGTTTTTTCAGTTTTGGAATCTCGTTCAGGTACTTTGAAGAATTTTCACGCATAATCACGTTCAAGTGAACATTTCAGCGAACATTAGAAAAAAAAATGAACAAAACAAAGATAATATTCGCGAAATAAAATAATAAATTGTAAATACTGATCACAGACGGTACTGATTAAAAAAAAATCCGAGAACGAAGAACGGGAACGCTCAGTCAAATGATTGAGAACGAACGAACTAGTCACACAATAAAATCAGGAACACAAACAGGAACAGAACTGATGCGTCAAGATTGTGAGAACAAAACCATTGGAAAAGAGCAATCAGTCAAGGAGAACAGGAACAGGAACGGGAACAAGAACGATGTCTTGGCCGTTCTTCCAACACTGATAATTACTTTCATTATTACGCTTTGTATTGTATCCATTATGTGTAGACTTTTAATTTTTTTGGAATAAAATAAAGTAAAAATTATTTCTGAATTCTGATATTCATAATTGTTATTGTTCATACAGCAATAATAATATTAATAATCTTATTAAAAATACCAGTTCGTATAGGTTGCGTAGTGATGTTGGGGGGGAAGTCGTAATTGCGATTCGAGCAAACGATTTACTTTTTGTTGTTCATTCCGTGTGAGAATAGACAGACCCAACTTTACTAAAGCCTTATAACCAGTACGAGTGGTGACATACGTCATTTTCTATCCAGTCTATTTTGTATGCAAACTAATGCAAACCTCATGCAAAATAGTTAAAGATGTAGAATGCAAGAGTTGCACAAAGGATATGATAATTTTTGAATTTTTCAGAGGAAAATAACATAAGAACAATTTTAAAAAATTTAAAAAATTGAAATGTATCAGTTAATCGAGTTATAAAGTTGCATACAACTCCATCTACTCCAATGTTTACATTTTTGGAGAGGATAGAAAATGGCGTATGTCACCACTTGTCTTACTATAGGGCTCTTACTTTACAAGTCCGCACGAACAGTTCCGACATACTCGAAGTTCGCCGAAGTGAAGTTGCCCTTTCGGAGCCGATTTCCTACTGCACACAGATGCAAGTTTATTAACTACTTTGCGTGGAGCTGTGCAATAATTTTTCATATTATGTTGTGCATATCAGTGTTCTCAGGCTGTATGAATAGATTTTGATTCTCAAGAAATGAGTTCTCCACCATCAACAGCTTCCGACCTAAGATACGATTGGTATCAAACTGATTGCAAAGTAGTGATTACTGTTTTGGTTAAAAACATCCATCAAGAAAATATATCTGTAAATTTTGAGTTGAACCGAGTTGCGGCAGCAGTCAAGTTGAATGAAAACCAAAAATATTGCCTAAATTTTGAATTATCAAATGGAATTGTCCCAGATGAAAGTTCTTATAAATTATACCCTTCGAAAGTTGAAATACATTTAAAGAAAAATCATCCATTAAGATGGGAATCTTTAGAGAGAAATGAACTTGACAAGAAACATAAATCTGAGAAAAAGAATTGGGATGCCGTTGCTAGTCAATTAACAGAAGAAAAGGAAGGTGAATCATCCGTTGAAATGCTTTTTTCTAAAATTTATAGTGATGGTACTGAAGACCAAAAGAGAGCAATGATAAAATCGTTTTATGAATCTGGAGGCACTGTGCTCAGTACTAATTGGAACGAAGTGGGTAAGTCGAAAGTAGACGTTAAACCGCCAGAAGGTGTCGAGTATAAACAATGGAAGTAATTTCTCCGACTGTCAGCCATTTTTCTGCGTTCAAACAGACCATTTTCACATTCGTATTTTTTATAAGATAATTCAAGCATTTATCAAGTATTGTTATTGAATTTTCTTTACATTTGGATCCCTTAGCCTTCCTCTATGCTGTTGAATTGAAATAAAATATTCTGGAACTGACGTTAGATTCTTTGTCTTTATAAGGCAACAACATTTCCCTACAGGTAAGGGTCTGGCATAAAGGCTGTAGAAATGAAGGTTTACTGGCGCGCCCCGTACAGACTGTAAAGATCTGCAGCGTATTCTTCAGTACATAATGTAGCTTGCTAGCGCATGTTCTTTTGAAAAGATACAATAGTGTATTACATTATACGTTGCTGAATAAACGTGTAAAGCTTTGGCATAAATGTCGTAGAAAGAAGGCTTACTGGCGTAATATGTTCTAAATAAATCGTACGTCCTCAAGCTACATTATGTGCTGCAGAACGCGTGAGGGAAAATATACGTTTATAAGTAGCATGATATGCTTATGCATGTAAGCTACATTATGTGCATCTCATAATGTAGGTTTTTTTGCATAAGTATATCATACTACCTGTAAACTTTTTTCACTCATGCATTCCGCACCATATAATACACCTTGCTACCGTATGATTCTATTGGAACATTATGGCATTAAGGTACATTATATACTGCAGAATACACTAGAGAAAATAATGTTATTATCAGGGTTGAGCGTTTTAAACTAATATGTTTAAGGGTCTATTCTACATACACGATTGCATACTGGTTTGCCTGCCAAATGGCTATTATCGTAGCATATTTCCAAACTGTACCCCCAAACTGGCCAAGGTTAAATTATATGAGGTGATATCAATGTTCGTGTGTGTAGATTGATTACTTCGTGCGTTTGAATATTCTTTCCAATACGGTTCGGCCAACCAATCGCCGTGGCAGAGTGAGTTGAGCGGTGTGTAGTAACGTAGTGCGTATGTCTGTGGTTCAAATCCCTGGTGGAGAATGATTTTTACATGAATTTTTTACAATTTTTTACTTTTTCTTTTTTGTCAAGTCCTTACCTCAATGCATTCATCCTTTTTATACATTTCTTACCTCAAGAGATTTTTTTATAAAAAAATCATACCATGAGAAATTTTTAAAGACTACATTATTTTTCTCGATTTATAATGTTTATTCAAAGATAATAGGATTGTATTACGATTACTTATGTTATAATATAACACGAAGTCACGTAAGCGGATAGCGCGCTAGTAGTGTAAGTGGCCAGTTTGGGGTACAGTTTGGAAATATGCATTTTCGTACATCTGTGATATGAATGTGGCACACATAGGTTTCTTATAAGTTCGATTTTACTATAACGGTATAAAATAAAATGAAATAATTTGAAGTGGGTATGTTTACACTAGTAAATGACAAAATGATCATGTAAAATGAACCACTTTTTCTTTCTTCAGCTTCCCTGCGGATAAAAAATTCTTGACATTACCCTCGCTTATCGTAGGTATCTAGGATGCGTAGTTTTCGAGATATTGCACTATAAAACAAAAAGCACATGTTACGAAGCTTTAAACCATAATAATTATCTCAAAAAGTTCAAGTCCTACAATATAATTATAAGCGAACAAAATGTCAAGAATTTCATCCTCTTTAAAATGGCCTGTAAAAACACGCAATTACTGTATTATTCGTATACATATAGGGTGAAAAGTTGAAAAAAACCAAAATTTTCAAAGTTTATCCCAAATTTTTGGAGCTTAAGGGTCAACTTTTTCGGAGTTACGGATTTTTTACTAATAGTACTCGTTACGAGCATTCGATTGAAAAAAAAATTAGCTAAATGTTCGGGAGTTTTTTTCGACTTTTTCTGGAATTAATTTAGACTTTTTTCTGGAATTAATTTCGATCCAAGTATTCAGTTGGAAGCAAAGGTTGGAAATGGAGATCATGATTAAATTTTTATACATTTAATTTTAATTATAAATTTATAAGACATCTGTTCAAAGAACGAAATTTGATTTCCATGATTTTTTGCCTTCCTAAAATTTACAAAAAATAGAACTCCAAAAAGGAAAATTTTTTATCAATACCAAACTATGAAAATTTAAAATTGCGATAAATATTATGATGATGAATAATTATTGCATTGCACAATTTATACATTATTCGTTTTCAGTAATTTTGAGAAAAATTCGCGAAACCCATAAAAAAAGATAACGTTGTCTCTTTATTAATTATTTGAAACATTACTTTTCTTTATTCTTTTGACTGAAATTAACAAATTTCTTTCTTTTATGGCTAACTGCAGTTATAGTTTTAATAGTGTTATTCTTTATTATTATTTTTTTTTTTAATAAATAATTCTGGAACCAGAACTGGGACCAATATCTTAAAACTGGTACTAAATTCAGAACCGAAATCAGAACCAAAATTTTTCACAACAGAACCAGAACCAAACTGGAACCATTATGAAAATCAGGTTGAGCGTTTTAAACTAAAGTGTTTAAATCATATGCTTAAAACATGTTTTAAACGTTGAAAAAAAAAACATAAATGAAATTTGAAACAAAATCCTGTTCAAAATGCGTTTAAAACTTTTTTTTTTTTTTTTTTTTTTGTTTTAAACAAGTTTTTATTCTCCTTATTTTTTCTTAAAATTTACAGTACTCAACCAAAGGAATGCGACAAATGCTAACGACAAAGAATTTTCTTCCTGCGAAAGCATCTTCTAGATTTTGAAAATTTTTTTCTAATTTCTATTTTCAAAGAACTTTATGGAATTCTTTAAGCCAAGTCAAGGTAGATGGAATAAGTTGATTCATTTGAATTTTGTCACGACTCGCGATAGGGGTTAGATGATAATTAAACGAATGGGGAATTTTTGGTTTCTCTAATCTCCATGCTCTTAGCTCTCAAGCGAAAATTAAATAATCATTATGATTCTTAATTTTTTCTTATTCACTTATGAATTATGATGAGGAGAGTAAACATGATAAATTTAAATCAGTTGAATACAAAAAAAAAAAAAAAAAAAAAAAAAAACAGATTTGAACATGTTTTATTTTTTATGAAAGTTTTTTGTTTTAAAACGAAAAATCTAAAAACGGTTTTTTGTTTTTTATTAAAAAAAAAAAAACGGTTTTTTAACAACCCTGATGAAAATGAAGTATTACAACAAGCCAGCGAGCTAATTTCATTGGACTTTGTGTTAAAATAAATATATACATGAAACAAAATGTCAAAATCTGTGTGTACCTTATTCATTACTTCATCAGTACGAAAACATATAAAACATTTTTGTCGTTTTCAAGTTTCCTTCTCCTCATATTCTGTTTAATAATTTCTGAGAGTGCTGTATTCTTATCTAAGTAATATGAAATATTAAGTATGGAAGAATTTACTTTGAAATTCAATACTAGTAGTACAGTTGTTTACAGCAATATTAATTTTAATCACAATTTAGGAATTTACATTTAGTCATTATTTCATTTCATGACTGTTTTTCAATAATACTATTTTTCAAATTTTGGTTTTGACACTTCACCATGATTATATTCAGTACACTGGGTATTTTGATAGGTCACACAGGTTTTTTTTTTTTGGAAGCAATAAGAAGCGGAACCGATATCGTCGAACCAGAACCAGAACTGAAGTCATAGAACTGGAACCAAAACAGGAACTGAAACCAATATTTGGGAACCAGAATTAGAACCAGAACCAATATTTTTCCAGTTTTGTAGGCCTGCCTTACTGAATTCTAATGTCTTATCTTTTGACTATACCGGGTGACTACTTGATTCGAGCACTCAAGCGAAAAAATTAGCTAAAAGGGAATAAATTCAAAACATAGGTATATGTATTTTTGACAATGAAAGTATAAATTAAAATTGTGTATTTCATTGATAAACACTTTTAAACATTAAATAAATATTATTTATGCCATTTATTGTTCTTAATATTATTCAAATATGTAATTTATTTCTATGAGAGAAAGATTTTTGCGTTTGGGGTACTCGAATTAAGTAGTCACCCGATAGAAAATTGTATTTCACAGTTTTGTTCTTGAAATAATCTGAATTCAGATTGAAAAATGAGAAAATATAATAATTATTATTGTTCTATCGGATGACTACTTGATTCGAGTACCCCAAGCGCAAAAATCTTTCTCTCATAGAAATAAATTACATATTTGAATGATATTAAGAACAATAAATGGCATAAATAATATTTATTTAATGTTTAAAAGTGTTTGTCAATGAAATACACAATTTTAATTTATACTTTCATTGTCAAAAATACATATATGTTTTGAATTTATTCACCTTTTAGCTAATTTTTTCGCATGAATGCTCGAATCAAGTAGTCACCCGGTATGTTCTACCTGTTATCCTCTTACAAAAAATGAATATAATAATTATTCATTTTTATTACAAGTTATTCAGCTAAACTTCTTGAAAAGAATTCTAAGAAATTTAAAAATGATTTTTTATAATTACAAATAGCCATTTAATGCTTGATCAATAATATTCCACGCTTTTGGTGATTCGATGACCAAAATATCAAAAACCAGCTTGATAACATTTTATCTGAGTGCAATACCAAAATCCTATTTCTTTATAATCATATAATTATAGCTGTAATCCAAACTTTATTCAAGAAAATTTAATGTAGATCAACTTCTTTACGAATCAATTAATAGGTAAGTGCATATTTTCATCATAACGAACTCATACAATATTTAGTAAAAATTTATATTACCTATATTTCATGCAACGAATACGAACTGATACAAAATCAAACAGTAACTGATATTAATGATATTCAACGAGGCAAAAAGGTAATTTTCAACGAACAAATATTGATGAATTAACTAATTTTTCAAGTTTATGTCCTTTGGTATAGTTTTACGCCTTGATCTTTATGTAGCAGTCAGTAAAAAACCCTACGAAAAAACCTCGTCAGGTGGCTACAAGCAGCAAGCACATAACACTACTCTACTTCCTACTTGAAGTGTTCATAAATGTGAACGATATTTCCCCTGCTTTCAACTTGGAGGTGCTCTATTTTATTGAGGGTTTGGATGTATGCATTTCAAAATCATGTAAAACGAGTTCTAGCAGATTCTTACGTTGATATGTAAGACAGTAATCAATAGCACGCCCAGTATGACCCGAAATTCCTGAAGAACTGGATAAGATGCAGTTCTGGTATGAATAACTAAAAAAACTATGCCAAAGCCAGCTTTACATACCTCGGGTTCACCAGACCTATATTTGTTAGATGCAAACCCCTAAGCGTAAAGTATATGGTAATTTGAGAGAAAACAAGATAACATGAGAGTCTATTAATGAAAACAATTCTTTATCAAGTAAATTCAATCATGAAAATTATACAGAAGCTTATATCTAGAAATGGGAACTGTCAAAATATATATTAATAACATGCCAGTAGGTATCACATATTTTAAGTACTTATTATAACTACATCATTCACAAAATATATTACACTGCAACACCCTAAAGGGTCATTCATCAAATCTCATCTCACCATTATAAGAGTAAAACTTGTATGGTCAAAACACCAAGTAAAATAATCGGAATGTTATTTTTTATTAGTGCTAACCGAGTCTTCACTGCTTCTCCAATCCTTCAAAATGAATTCATTTTTATAGTTGGTGTTGGGGACTTCGGCATTAAGAATCAACAGCTTACTGGTAGGTGATTCATTGCATTCATCTGCTACTTTCTCAAAATCTAAATATTCCTCAGAACTGAATTTTTGTTTAGTGGAACTTATTGCTTCTGCTTCAACATGACTATTCCTGTGTTTAGGTATTGAGTTGGAATTTCGAAATTGTCTCGAATTGATTTTTGTTTCACCAATGCCACATTTGTCGGTGTCTGAATTTTCAGCGAATTCAATAACAATTTCGGCTTTCTTTATTTGTAATTTAACAACAGACTGATCATTTTTAAATTCACTTCTATAGTTGAGTTTTTCATAATCATATGACTGGTTTACATTTGAATCAGAAGGGCATATTGCGCCGCCATAAGAATTACTTTCATTCAGCTTATTAGAATAGAGATTGCAATATGATATATCATTGTTACGTCTAGCGCAATCCACGTTACCTATTTGAATATGTAAGGAGGTATTACCACACGTTACATTTCCTTTTTCTGTTTTTATACTCGTATTGGCTTCTTCACATTTTACATTGCCCTCATTTTGAATAAATGAAGGATTCTCCGATAACCTATCATTGCGGTGCAATCTAATCTGATTTTCATCCCCAAAAAATATATGTAAATTACGTACTCCTTTTATGCCTATGCAACTAGTTTCGGGTAAATTATCAGAGTTTTGTTTATGTGCATCTGTGCGTTTAAACGAACAACTTGGCTCCATCACATTTTTATCACATACTTCAACCGAAATTGTATTGGCAGTTTGCGAAGTCAATTTTTCGGGCGCATTTTGAACGTATATAACCCTTTAAAAATAAAATTCGCATAATTTTTAGTTTGTTTTTTATGATATACCTAGTTCAAAAACAAAACAAAAAAATACCAATACAGTTATAATACTGAAATAACAAGCATTCAAGTTTGTTCACACCCTCAGTTGTATCGTATATCTATACATACATATAGAGTAAAGTCGCCTAAACTGTTAGTAGCACTTTCTTCTCCAAAATTACCTGACTGATTTCCTTCAAATTTTGCACACATATTTTTATCTATCCTTTGTAGGTTTTTAGCACAAATTCAAGCTGTTCAAAAAGCCAAAAACTTTATCTCCTCTCTGAATGGACAGATTATAAATTTTTTAACATAATTGCTTCGCAAATAAGTACAGCAATTCGTGCAAAAGTTTTCGAAAGAAATGGTTGATAACGAAGCCGACATTGATCGAAAACTGTTTGAGCAGCGCTGTCGTAATTCGGCCATGCAAGTTAACATTATAGTATCACTTTAGTGTTAAGCACGTTGGTTCATGTTTCGCCTCAAATACGCGTTAATGCGATTTCAATAATCATGAAACATACTCTACTTATGACAATAGCTGATAATAAATTATTTCTGTTTTCATTTTTGAATAACAATCGTAAATTCCACGAAATATACATTTTTTGTTTCAACGAAAAAATAGGCATTTCGTTTTTATAAGCACTGTACTGATGGGTGCGGACTTAACGAGTACCCTGGGTAAACGAAGATAATAATTTGAACAGTAAAGGTGTGAAATTTAACATAAATTCAAACTGTTAAAACAATACACCAGCTTTGATTTGGATATTTCTCATGGTAAGGTATTTCCATAAAAAAATCTTTTAAGGTAAGGAATGTATGAATTGGAAAATATCTGTTGACTATCTGAAAAGAAATTTTTCAAAACCATTACCAAATCTCAAGAAGTGTGGAAAAAGTATTTGTTTTCGTACCTGTTATAAGCTTTCCATCGTTTGCAAAGCACAAAATATGCTTTGCATTGAATGTACATGAACACTATTCCACCCATGAATCCAATTCCGACAACTATTAATTTGGTCCAAAATGGCCATTCCAAATGTCCTTTTTGCACTTCATCTAAAGTTCTGTCTATCAATACATATAAAGACCAACACACGCATGTCATCGCAATGATATGAAACAACATGGCGCAAAGTAGCTTTTTACGTTCCAAACCGGACATTTCCAAATACTCCCACTAAATAAAAAATTACTGAATGTTTATTCAAAATCTTGCTCGACAAATATAATCTTTCAGGAAGTATCAAATGAAATGTTCAGTTTACTTCGTTGAAAGGTTTAACTTTTGTTTGCATAATAAACTGAAATTTACAAAGTTCACAATTCCTTATATTGGAAGATTTTATCCATTGCTGCAAACATGTTTGATGAACGTATCTGAGAGACCCGGAACAATAGCACGGCGTGATCAAAGGTAAATCAGGACCCCCTTCACAATGACATATACTAGAATGATCAAGTTTTCGCAGTGAGACGTCATGCAATTATGAAGTAGAATCTTATTGCTGTTATCAGCTTACCGGCATATATCTCCAGAACTCGAACATAAACTAGATGCTTGAGATGGACACCGATCATTGCATACAGAAGTTTCTTGTTTATAACTTGATATACTATCCTGCAAAGACGACTGTCAGATGATGAGAAGCATATTCGAGAACTTAGCAAGTATATATATATATATATCTATAAACATATGTTTGCGAATATGTACATATGAACATCGCACATAATTCATACTAATACACGAATCACTATTCCTCAAAGATCTGTTTCCTTTATCATTCAGTTTAAAACAGTTTGTCATTGCACATATACTGCGAAATAACCTATGCAACTACAGTTTCTCAGAAGTATTAGCATCATGTCACATTCCTACATAATTTCCACACATATGTATGTCCGTTTTGCCTCTTTCTTTATGTACAGTGTGAGTTCTTCATATGACATGTTATATTACACACATTCTACATATTATCACATCGGACTTCATTACTATATAAGTAAGCATTACAGCTGAGCCATCTGTTAGATCATCTTTATAGAAATAATATAAAAACCAAACTAAATGTTTCCATCATCAATCTTTATAATTTCATTGTGAAGCAAACAGAGTAAGCGCTCATCTTCCTTCAAGACATTATCATAAATTAGATGGGTTGTGTGATGCATCTAAGAAGGAATATCTATTGGAGACACTATAATATAAATCCAAAAGTAATGATAAAATATGAAGCATATTTCAGAACCTCCATAAAAGATGAAAACTAATACCAAATAGGCTATACCTGATATTTGTGCGGCACATCTATAGAAAAATCAGTCGAATTTGAAAAATTTTCTGTTATCATTTCGATGGCTATGTAAAAGTGAAACACGAAGAATGAATAGTAACTGGAATTGCATAGCACCTTTAAAAGTAATGTAATGTCTGTTTTTCACTAAAACGGGACGCTGGGACGCAGGTGCTAATGTTTCATTCAAAATTATTTTATAATACTGGAGCACTATTCCTGAAATTTCGTTATGTGAGTTACACATGTTATGCACGTTATTTAACGCTGGTAACGATGGTCACGGTCAGAGATGGGCAGAGTGGCTCAAGAGCGAAAGAACGAGACGTTCCGCTCACTTTCCGCTCGGAGTGGAGAACAGTTCATTCTTCAGCATTCTGAGTGAAATTCTGAGCGAATTCTTTAGGTTTTTTTTGCTTATCACTTCAACCAATCATGAGCGAGTACATATTACCTATTTAGATCCCTATTTATCATTTTACGTCATTTTTCTCATTACTGGAGAAAGAGAACGAAGAATCTGAAGAATGGGGGACTCATTCGTTTGTTCGCGAGCGATTTATTATTCCGCTCTTTTTCGCTCTTCAAAGAGCGCATTCCGAGCGCGCTCAGAGTGATGCCCAACTCTGGTCACGGTCGCTAAATAACGCGGGTAACCGTTCGTTACGAGCGTTAAGGATAGTTATCACCTTTGACTATTATACTAGATGGACCGAGTTAGTGAGCGGTTATACTGGAGCGTAGCGAAGAGAACGTAGCTACGTAGCTGAGCGACGATATGTTGGTGGGCAGGAGCGGTGAGGGGGGAAGCAGAACGTAGCCGCGATTTGAAGAATGGTATTTACCATTCTTTAACGCGCTGCTACCCACATTATCATCATCTGATGTGTGCACATGAGTGGACTGGACTGTTGAATTTTTTAATTATTAATTTATTATGGACTGTTTATTGTTCATGATTGAAAAAAGTTATAAAAACATTACAAACTTAAATTTTGAAGTTATAAAAACAAACTGATAATCTGCTGATAAAAACAGGATCTTGCGTCGCGCGCTCGTGCCCAGTGATGGGCACGCTCCGGGAAAAAAAGAGCGCGCTCCGCTCTTCGCTCCAAGTGAGAAAAAAAGAGCGCGCTCCGCTCTCGCTCCAAGTGAGAAAAAAAAGAGCGCGCTCCGCTCTCGCTCCTGGAGCGGTCAGGAGCGGTCGGAGTGCCGCTCTTTTCAAGTGAATTTTGGTATATAGATATGTTGGTCGAATTTAAACCTATTTTTATTAATTATTTTTCGATTTAATCAATTTTAATGAGTGGCGAACTGGTGAAATGGTGAATCTTGATTTATGAGTACCTATAACATGAGGATTTAATACTGTGCGCACAACTAATTCTTTACACATCGACGTAAAAATCTGCTAAAAACGCATTTTACATGATTTCAAAATCAATATTAAAACTTATTAAAACTATATAGAATTATTTTTGACACCAATTTCTTATCAAGTAATACTATAAAACTGATTAGAACTATAAATCAATCCACAGTTTCAAGTTGTAATGTTATTTCAAAATTACATGAATTGATTTTTGTAACTTTTTTTGCCGGTGTGTAATAAATCAATTGCGCGCACGGTATAGAAAGAAACAGTCTAATAAATAATAATTATAAAATAAAAAATTCAAATATTCATTTATTGAAACGTTCCAATGATAGAGGAGCGTTATCAGAGGAGCGCGCTCTTTTCTTTAAATTTCCGCTCCAGGCTGGAGTACTGCGGAGCGCGCTCCGGTTGTTGTAGTTGTATTAAAAAAGAGCGCGCTCCGCTCTCGCTCCGGGAGCGAGAGCGGAGTACTCCGACCGCTCTTCCGCTCCCAACCGGAGCGTGCCCATCACTGCTCGTGCCACTATAACCAGCATAATATTTTTGCATCGAAGGGACGTATCGTCGCTCAGCTACGTTCTCTTCGCTACGCTCCAGTATAACCGCTCACTAACCGCTCACTTACCTGTAGGAAAACTAGTTGGCATAATATGTTATTATGTCTGAGTCCGCCGTTACACTGGCAGAGTTGTTCCTCTACATGTAAAATAGGTTTTTCTACTTTTCGATGTAAAATTATGTAAAATAATGTAAATACGGGTATTCTACGTAGAATAATGTAGAAAAACTCTGCGTAGGTAAAATAACTGAAAAAAACGATGGAATTGTACCCAAAAGCTAAAAAAATATTTAATTTTGAGTTTTTATTTCAATATTTTTACCGCTCTTTCAACTTCTAAGTGATTTAATATGATAAATTATAAACTTCGAATTGAAAATGCGGCCCAAGGGTACGACGAATTTCACGCCAGGATTTGTAAAGTTCAGTTATTGAAAATAATTATCATTATCAGTTTATCTGTCTATCCTTTATTATTTTCATCTTCAATGAAGACGAAAATAACAGAGAATGTACAAATAAACTGATAATCATGATTAGGTATTTTCAATAATTAAATTATACAAATAATGATTTGGTGAGGAAGATGAAGAATCTACATAGTTCATTATCATATTCCTCGCCGAGTTATTCTACATTATTTTACATTTTTTTAAATGTAGAATAATGTAAAATAATCGAGTTTTTTTACATGGGTTATTCTATATTATTTTACACGTAAAATTACGGTAGAAAAACTCAAGTAAATTTATGGAACAACTCTGTACACTGGTCGGTGAAAAGAGAAGCTCGATAGCTGATTATTATCACTGCTGGGCGCGTTCAGGTTTTTTTTGAACAGCGTTCGTTCCCGTTCAATGAAATTCTCAAATTTGACGTTCACGTTCCGTTCCGTTCACTGGCCAAAAAATTCCGTTCCGTTCAATTATTTCCAAAATTTCACGCGTTCCGTTCCCGTTCACATTCATGAACGCTTCGTGAATAGACGATTATATTGAACCAAATTGAAATTCTTCAAAACATCTGCTTTTCACTTTTACTAAACGCAATTCAACATTAAAATAACGAATAATTAACAGTCAGCCAATCACGCCACGAGAAGTACACCGAATGAATAGTGATAGTGAATACCACGACCAGTGTTGTAGGAACAAACCAAAGAACGAGAACGAACAACAAGAACGGAGAATTTTTATTGTTCCTGAGGAACAGGACCAAGAACGAGAACATAAAAGTGATATACCTGAAGAACAAAGAACAGAACGAGAACAGAATATTTTCAAACCGAAAGATCAAAGAACAAAACGAGAACCAACTGATGAACAATGTTGAGGTACAAAAACAAGAACAAGAACGATGTAATTTTTTGTTGTTCTTCGTTCCTTTGAAAGTTCATGATTTATTATAAAATTAATAGATATCATGAAGGGAAAGAGAAAATAAGAAATTTATACTTCAGGCAAGTGCTACATACCGTGCGCGCAAGTAATTACTTACACACCAGCGCAAAAATGTTCAAAAACTCATTCATGCAATTTTGGAATAAATGTTATAACAGGAAATTATGGGTTTATTTATATTTTTAATTAATTTTGTAACATAATTAAATTAGAAACAGAGATGAAAGACCATTTCAAAACTTGTGATATTATTTTCTAAATTTTGAAAAACTAGTTTTAATACATTTTTGCGCTGGTGTGTAAGTAATCATTTGCGCGCACGGTATACCCATATAAGTATTTTTTTTTTAAATTATTACTTTCAATTAATTGATTTCAAATTTCAACAACAACATTAACTGTAAACACGTTATCAAAAAAAAAGAAAGAAAGAAAGAACAAAAGAAAAGTTGAAGAACGAGAACAGAACGAAGAACGAACAAGAACGAGACCATAAAGGATTGAAAGAACAAAGAACAGAACGAGAACAACATTGTAAAGAATTAAAAGAACGAAGAACGGAACGAGAACAGTTGAAACATTGAGAATAAGAACGAGTCAGGAACAGGATCAAATGACTGGGTCTTTCTAGGAACGAGAACAGGAACAAGAACAGCCCTATGTTCGTTCCTACAACACTGACCACGACACAAAACTTGAGAAAGACGAAGTGAAGAAATAGAAAATTGAGAAAAAAAACTAAAAAGGGTAAAAAGACAAGTTTTTTCTTGAACGATAAATGAACGCGTTTAAAATTTACGTTCAAGAAAATAAAACGTTCCGTTCCGTTCCGTTCCAACTTTTATATTTATTCCTTCCCGTTCCGTTCATCGTTCGTTCAATTGATAAGAGAATCTCACCCGTTCCGTTCGAACGCGCGTTCCTGAACGCGAACGCGCCCAGCAGTGATTATTTGCCAGATACATAAAACAGCCAATTGCACTACAATATGCAAATTGCGGAGGAGTTAATTTTTGTAGCTTATCTAATTCATTATTTTTTAATATTGGTGTTGTTACAGCTTTTGACTCAAACATTTGAAATTTCTTTAAGATTGATTCAAGATATGGCTGCTGACTAAGAGAAATAACTCCATTTGCATCAACTGATATATTAATTCCTAAGAATCGAGTGGGGAATCCAAATATTTTCAAAGTAAATTGTTCAGAAAATAAGTGAATTGTATTATCAATGAGTCCTTCTATTTCGCAAGCGATTAAAATATCATCAACGTATATTAATATAATTATTTGGATAGAATTTACTGTTTTGGTATATAAACATGGTTCTCGGCAACTGCGTTCAAAGCCAATAGATATCAAGAATTTATCTAAATGATTATACCAGCATTTAGGGGCAGTTGTAAAACCATATAATGCCTTATTCAATTTAGCGATATGAGTTTTTGGATTTTCAGATACTCCTGGTGGTATTGAAATATATTTTTCTCGATCAATGGGAGCGTGTAAAAATGCTGTTTGTATATCTAGCTGTCTGAGTATTATTTTAGTATATGAGCAGTGCGCTAAGAGCCATTGAGTGGTGTCAATACTAGGAGTAGGCGATGCTTTGTCTATTGGTGAATAGTTTTCTTTATCGCAGCAACCAATTGCTACTAAACGGGCTTTTTTTCGTCCATCAGGTTTAATACTAAATATCCATTTGACTGGAACTATTGGTATTGATTTTTCACGGGGTACAATAGACCATACATTATGTTTAAGCATACAATTCAGCTCTTCTTCGATTGCAGCTTTCCACTGAGTACTGTTATGCCCAGTGGTAGCTTGATTATAAGATAAGGGTATTGGTTCAAACAACAAGAAATCATTGTCGAATTGTCCAATATCATTTTCAAAGAATGATGGAATTTGGCAAGATTTAATTGATATAGGCATCTGGTCATCGTCCCAGTTATATTCAATCGTTTGTTCAATAATTTCAGGGGAACTACGATCAGATGATGAAGATTCACCATGCATAGCATGTGTACCTTGTATAATATTATCAACTTCATTTTCTGAAGGATTAGAAGTGAAATTAAATAATTCATTATCAGTTAAATGAGGAAAATCATGTTTATATTGAATTTTTTCATCAATTTTAACTGAACAAACGTTGTTAGTCTTTTTAGTTTTTGGATCGAATGTTATGTACCCTGTGTCACAAAATCCAACCAAATATTGCACTGTTGATCTGGGAGCGACTTTATCACCTTGTGCTACATGATCATCATACACATATGTACGAGAGCTGAAAATACGTATATATGAAAGATCAGGTTTTTTGTTAAATGTTCTCTCAAACGGTGTTAAAAAATCAATAGGTGAGTGAGGTGTACGATTGTAGATATAGGTGGCACACTCAGTAGCAAGGCCCCAAAAAGAGCGTGGAAACCCAGCTGTAAATAATAAAGCACGTATTCATTCTTCTAGGGTGTGGTTTAAGCGTTCAATTGTACCACAGTGTTCATGAGCATGTGGTTCTACAAATTGAGGTTGAATTTCAAACTGGTCAAGTACCTTGACTGTTTTTTCAAAGGTGAATTCGGTACCATTATCTGTTTGTAGGTATCGAAAATAAGGTTTTGTTGGGAAAACTGTTTTTAAATTTGTTAAACCTTGCTTAAGGCATTCTGGTACCTCCGTTTTATTTTCAATAACAAATGTTTGTAGGTACCTTGTAAAATCATCTAAGAGTGTTAAAATATATTTGTTTTGTTTAAAGAAAGTTGGTATTGATATAGTGATTAAATCTGCATGAATAATTTGGCAGGGATATATAGCACCTTCACGGACTTTATCAAAAGTTTTCCGCGTCATTTTAGCTTTATTACAAATCTCACAGTTGGTTAACGTACAATTAAATATGAAATCTGTAATACCAATAGAGCTAGATTTCATTCCATTTAAATAAGGAGCAGAAATATGGCCCATTCGATTGTGCCAAAGTTCCCCCTCCTGCTTCAGCATTTCTAGTTTTATGGGCGATAATTTTGTTCGTTTATGTTTTATTCGTTTAAATTGAGTTTTAGAAATTTTAATAAATGATTGATTTGAGTCAAGTAATTTATTTTGTACATTTGATATAGATAAGTCTTGACTTTGTCGATAAGTTTTTGTCTTCAGAATGTAGAGCTCGTTTTCTGAGTCAAGTTGAGCTAGTTCTTGGTTCGGCGCTCTGTAAGTGATAATGCCATTATTAGAATTTAAAGTTATTGAAGTATTAAATTGTTTATTGAATGCTTTTACACCAAGAATAGAATCTTCAAGATCATCTACAAGTTGTACATTACTCAAATGAAGTATTTTATGAGAACTTTGAAATTTAATTAGAATAGGTATGAAACCATAGCCGCGAGAATAATAATTTTTGACTTTAATGGCTACTTTCACATTTTTCGGATTTTTATAAAGTTTTAAATCATGAAGATTTTCATCAGCGACTACATGATGCGTAGCACCTGAATCTACGATGAAATTAAGTTCTAAATTAAAGTGATCAGATTCAAATATTGGAGTTAATTTTGTTGTAGCAAGACAACTTTTAGATGAACAAGACCCAATACACAGGGTGTAAGAGTCCTCACCTTGTTTACATTCATTTTGGCTGTGTCCAAAATGGAAGCAATTCATACAGAACTTTTGCTTATATGGACATTTGTCAGCTTGGTGAAAATAAATATTACAAGTTGAACAGCGATTCTCTGCTTTCTCAGCATTGGTCATGGTTGGTAGTCTAGTTCTCTGCTCAAGGGAGTAAAGGTCTTCCAAAGTGACTTTACTCTTTCTATTAACTAAATCATATACAGACTTTCTTTTATTTTTCGATGGTGCTGATCCATGCTGCACTTCACTAGCTCGCTTGAGTGGTTTTTGATGATAATCTGGTTTTCTAATAGATTTATCTACTTCCGGTTTTTTTGGTTTTATTTTTGGTGTATAGTTTAAAAATCTTGTTTTAATCAATTCAAAGGTTCGGAATTCTTTTAGCAGAGCTTGCATTATATTACAGAACACTACGTACTGGTTTTCTGCACCTCCGGTTTCAATGTCTATCATGGCTAAAAATTTCCCAATAAGTGACTCATCCTCAAATGTGGTTCCAACTGCCTCGTAGTCATTTATGATTTTTTCGAAATCATTAACGAATCTTATAGGATCGTGCCATGGTTGAAAAATAAGACGACGCTGACGTTGTTCTAATCTTATTTTTTCTGCCAATTTCTGGTCTCCGTAGTTTATAGCAAACATTTTTGCTGCTTCAAATGCTGTGAGGTATCTTTGTAATGATGTACTAATTTCGTTACTTACAGTTGCATTTATATATTGTAACGCTTATGCGTCTCGTACTTTCCAAATATTCTCTGATACCGATGTATCGCCTTCTTCATTTTGTATAAAAGCCAAGAGATTTTGGGATTGCAGTCCTGTTTCAAGTTTTGATCTCCAAATCATATAATTAGAGCTACCTTGAAGTCTTTCCTCCTTGGAATAACTTGGTAATACAAAGTTGGCCTAGTGAGAAGTTGATGGACCTTGATTTAGGTTTACAAAGAAGGCAGCAAGCTGTCTTTGCACAGCGTCGTTTACCCGTTTTTCAAATTCATTCTCTTCATTTGTGTCATCTTTCTTTTTATTATCATTGTTATCGGTACTGCTTTCAGTTGGTTGATCTCCGCGTTCATGTGTCTTCTTTATCTTAGTCATGATGCTATATACACTTCACTTCAGGGCTGTTAACTTAAACGTATATTAGTTAAATTCAGTTAAAGTTTTAGTCTTTTAAAACAAAAATAAGAGTTAAAGTTTACAGTTTTATTCTTTTCACTTAAAGTTTAAGTTATAGTTAAAGTTGATGTAAACTAGTTTTAACTTAAATAAAATAAAAGTTTAGAGTTAAGGTTAAAGTTAAATTCTTCTTTATAGTTAAAAAAGTTAAAGTTAAAGTTAGTTAAAGTTTTATTCTTCTTCTAAAATAGTTGAAGAAGTTGAAGTTATAATGAAATAACGTAGTTAAAGATTATATCATATTCACTTTTTATGTACGATGAAAAGATGAAATAAGACATAAGAGTTTCCAAATTTAATAAATCAAACGTTCAGAAAAATATAAAATGAATTTAATTAAAAATTTTTCACATTTAAAATTTTAATTTTCAAAACCACTTATAATTATTTCACAGTAACAAAAGATCATTAATAATAGACCCTTTGAGACTGCATCGTAAAGGGTCTAAAATGAACCTCAAGTTGCTGAATGTTCGTTCAAAATAATGGAAAATTGGAAATTAGGTTGAGACTTTATCCAAAACGATTTTTTTTAAGTTTGAGTTGAAGTTTGATGTAGTTTTAGGGACTGAAAATATTAGTTAAAGTTTTATTCAGTTACACATATTGGGATTTATAGTTATAGTTAAATTCAGTTATATTCTTAATACGTGAAAATACGAGTCAGTTTGAGTTAAAGTTAAGAGTTTTAGTTATTGTTAACAGCCCTGCTTCACTTACAAGATGCACACACGAATGAATTCTGATTTAATGTTTCAATTACAAAATATATAGTCAATTATAAAGATACTTTTAATATGTAAAAACAAACAAAAAAAAAAGAGAGAGAGAGAAAAATGGAAGATCAAGCAGTATTACGCAATAATCAGCCTATGAAGGGCCCATAACCCAGTTGGCATAATATGTTATTATGTCTGAGTCCGCCGTTACACTGGTTGGTGAACAGAGGAGCTCGATAGCTGATTATTATTTAGTGCGAAGGCACGTTAGGTAGATAGGTTAGTATGGAGGCATGTTAAGTAGGTAGGGAAGCGCAGTAATTAGTGCTCCAGCAAAACTGCAGTGAAACATTACATGCATCAGAGTCAGAACACTCGTTGCAACTTTATATCTTGCGCATGCCTGAGGTCCTTTATCACATTCATGTTATTCTGATTTTAAGCAGTACTATCGATGTCCCCTTGCCGCACTATTAGCGTGAAATAAATTTGCGCATGCGCATTTAGAATTTAGTCATGAGTGTTCTGAGAAAATCTGTATAATGTATCACCGTTTTTGGGTTGGTTTGCTTGTTGCTAGCTTGGTCCATCTAGTATATAGTCAAAGGTTATCACGCGTTACATAGCAGTATCTCGAGAGGTACTGTTGTTCTGTAAATTTACTTGAGTTTTTCTACCGTAATTTTACGCGTAAAATAATGTAGAATAACCCATATAAAAAAACTCGATTCGGCGAGGAATATGATAATGAACTATGAAGATTCTTCATCTTCCTCACCAAATTATTATTTGTATAATTTAATTATCGAAAATAATCATGATTATTAGTTTGAAGGCATTACGCAACAATGTCCTAACAGCACTTTGGCTTGTACCAAGAAAAGCATCACGACCTATCTCACTTTGACAATACAGTAAAATACTTCATATCAATATAATTATGTAAGCCTGTGATATTTTAGTTTCATTTTTTGCAATAAAGAATCTTTACAAATGATAAGATTTGCATTTTGTTATTTATTTATCAAGAAAAATGAACATTTTTAATATTCTAATTCCATAACAACAGTTTCCTATTTCGCAACAATGATTTATTTCGCATCAACCAATCAGAAGCCTTGTTTTGAAAGACACAGAAGAATAAGAATTCATGTTTTGCATCTTTACCGTTAGTTCGTTATGCAGTTTTACATTTGTAAAAGCAAATATCTATTTCTATTTAAAAATAATGAACGAAGTACCTCTGGATTTGACGGTGCCTAAACCTGTATGTGGTAATGAAAGTAATGAAACATGCTCTGGTATATATTATGTACTTATACCACTAATTTTACTCCTTTAATCGACGCATCAAATTTTCTTTTCAGTTTTGCAATTTAAATTTACAGAATAAATTTAGGTTTGAACAAGTTTATTGATGTTGGTTTGAACATGGGTCAGCTTATCAGTTTATCACAAAGATGATCACAACCAACAAAAATAAACAACAGATGAATTTTCCAAGAAAAAATACAACTAGGTACTTTAGGTCAATGTTGCAAAATTGAAAACTGCTGTTATAAGATTGTAGTTACTTCGTTCGCGTTTTTAAATTAAAAAGAACAGTTTTTCATCATTGAAATTTTGATATGTTAATTAGGGTGCTATACAGATTTCAAAAATGTGGAAATCTCTTTTTTGATGAAAATTGCACTTAGAACATTGTTGCATAATGCCGTCCAGTTTATCTGTACATTCTCTGTTATTTTCGTCAGTGTTGTAGGAAGAAACCAAAGAACGAGAACAACAAGAACGGAGAACTTTTATTGTTCCTGAGGAACAGGACCAAGAACGAGAACATAAAAGTGATATATCTGAGGAATAAAGAACAGAACGAGAATAGAATATTTTTAAACTGAAAGATCAAAGAACAAAACGAGAACCAACTAATGAACAATGTTAAGGTACAAAAACAAGAACAAGGACGATGTAATTTTTTGTTGTTCTCCGTTCCTTTGAAAGTTCATGATTTATTATAAAATTAATAGATATCATGAAGGGAAAGAGAAAATAAGAAATTTATACTTCAGGCAAGTGCTACATATACCTATATAAGTATTTTTTTTAAATTATTAGCTTCAATTAATTGATTTTCAATTTCAACAGCAACATTAACTGTAAACACGTTATCAAAAAAAAGAAAGAAAGAAAGAACAAAAGAAAATTTGAAGAACGAGAACAGAACAAAGAACGAACAAGAACGAGACCATAAAGGATTGAAAGAACAAAGAACAGAACGAGAACAACATTGTAAAGAATTAAAAGAACGAAGAACTGAACGAGAACAGTTGAAACATTGAGAATAAGAACGAGTCAGGAACAGGATCAAATGACTGGGTCTTTCCAGGAACAAGGACAGACCTATGTTCGTTCCTACAACACTGATTTTCGTCTTCATTGAAGATGAAAATAATAAAGGATAGACAGGTAAATTGATAATGATAATTATTTTCAATAACTGAACTTTACAAATCCTGGCGTGAAATTCGTCGTACCCTTGGGCCGCATTTTCAATTCGAAGTTTATAATTTATTATATTAAATCCATTGACTTTAATATATAGACTGCTAATGTACATTAGCTGCATTGTCCCCAACATTAAATTTTTAGAAGTCGCGATTTGCATTATGCGCATGCGCGAGTCTTGAATTTATAAGCATAACATGTTATGACATATTGTCATCAGTTTTAATCGTCAATTTTGTTTTAATATGATTTACTGGGGAATATCGAGATTAGTTGTTGTCCAAGCAAATATAATATTTTTATATTGAAAAGAAAATATTTATTTCATTATTAATTAATTTAAATCAATTTTATTGAAAATCAGTGCTACTAAGTAAACTAGATTATTTAATCAAAAGTTGATTGAAACACATAATTTTGATAAATATGGTTTAGAATGCTTGGAAAATGAAATAATCGAGTTTTTTTTATTTTTTAATTCAATAACAAACAGAGAGAAATAAATTAAATATTTACACTTTTTCCAAAGAGAATTTGGCGCTGAGGGATGCAAAGATCAGTTGACTGATTTATTACACATCAGCGCAAAAACTTTTAAGGATTAATTTATATAATTCTGAAATAATGTTATAACTTGAAACTGTGGGTTTATTTATACTTCTAATCGTAGCCAGTATATAATTTCTAACCCACAGCCTAAACTCACTCTACACAACGCCCTCAACAATTCTTTTTCGACACTAGATATTAATTATAAATCTATAGGGGCTCTTCAATTACATTTGCCATACCATTACAAACTTTTTTCACCTACCTATGATATCTTAATTCCAGAAGAGTTCCCATGTTCCAAAAATTTATCTAAAGTGGTCTAACTTGACCGTATTATTCCATTACAATAGACCAAATTTGACTCCAGTTCTTTAACTTTCCATCCCTTTTCTCCTTTGACATTTCAAAATATGACTTTCATTTTCAACGAAAGATAGAAAGAAACTACACCTCACTTCGATATCCGTACCTCAAAAGATGACCTCTAAAAAAAGTTAACAGATGCCACATTAAATAAAATTCCCTCAAGCATCTATGAAAATAAATTCTTCCAAGACTTCCTATACTTATCTTGGTTCTTCTTCTTAACTACTTGTGTAAGCATATCATCCATCCTTACTTTTAAGATGTATTTTAAAATAAATCGCTTAGTTGCACAATTTAATTTGTTAATTTTAAGAAAAGAAATTACTTGAAGTCTTAATTTATATGTAAGTACATCCTCACTTACCTATACATTACGCTTGTATCACTTATATACTTTTTTTTTGAAAAATGAGGACATTTTTCTGTGAGGTATGGTCATTTGTGATCAGTCATACATATAAGGAAAAGACAAAAAATACCAATAAAAACATCTACCCTAATTTAAACAATCATCACCCTTTTTATTTAATGTACACACAGGGAAAATGACTGAAACACTTGTAACCAAAATTACATTGTTTTACTACCACATACTCACCTTTCTTTTCCATAAGATTATATGCTAAAATACCCTCTTAATAAGCCTATCGCACACTTAAATTCCAAAACACACAAAAGTACTAACACAGAGTTAAATCCTTCAGGAATGTAATCACTCCCTATCTATTTAAAACTGTATAAATACATTAGAAATGGCCATCTCAAGTCAGTCGAGAGTTAGTCCTCACTAAGTATAATATAACAGTGGTCGAGCCTTACACGGAACCTACTGCAACTCTATTAGTTCTACAAAACAGTGGTCGAGCCTTAAGCCGAATCACTGCAACTCTATTTGTATGTGAAATTGTCAATGTGAGTGAATTTATAAAAATTCGTCTTCGAATAAATCTGTGTTTTACTATCAAACGACTCATCACAAATTTTGGCGTTCTCATTCTGGGTCCTGTTCCTCAGGAACAATGATTCTCCGTTCTTGTTGTTCTTCGTTCTCGTTCTTTGGTTTGTTCCTACAACACTGCTTCTGCATCTAGACCCCTCATTTGTATTTTTTTTTTTTTTTTTTTTTTAAGCAACCAGAACTTGAGCCCCTTGAAAATGTTCACCTATGTAGTTACTCTTTTCTCTTTTCGCACCTTTGTAATCATTATAATTTATAACACGTTTTGTTTGAAATTTAAACTTCCCGCATTCATCGTTAATTTCGCTCACTGAAATAGCGCTCTCTATGGTTCAACACGGGCAAACTCACTTTAATCAGTCCATATTATATAGTCAAAGGTGCCTCCCAACTCTAGGAAGCACTACATTTCTTTAGAGGTAGCAGGCAGAGGTGTTCCCGGCCAAGTAGTGTCGTGTGCAGTAGAAGAGATTCCCGCTAAAAAAAAAAGAAAGGCTGAGGTGGAAGTGCCTGAGAAATTCCAGAGGTAGGAGGTGGAAGTACTTGACCCCCTTCCCTCTATAGTTCCTGCTCATGTCAGCTCAATATTCATAATTAAACTTTTCCCCAACTCGAAAAAATTAAAACTGCTTCTATAGGACATTTATTCATTTTCACAATCACTGACTTGAATGTAGTAAACTTTCGAATTACAATATTCCAGTTCTTAAGATTTTCTAAAATCAACACGTAATTCATCAATATGAGGGATTCTTTTACTCTCAGTAAAACAAATGTAGTGCCTATTGAACATAAATTTGCACCTCTAAATTCTTCACCATAAAGTTCAAAAGTTTTCATTAATTAGATAAGTATTAAATAAACGAAAGAAACATGATAATCCTCTCGCGAGTGTAGCATATATGATATCGATTCGGAGAATTATTCTGGTTTTGTTTTATTTGAACCAAGGACGAACGAACCAACTAATTACAGAATATAGTAGTATGTTATTGATGTTCAACCAAAACCAATTCATACATATACACAATGTAATTCTAAATAGTACAAGAAAACTTGCGTAAATTTCATAAGTTATGAATACTTCATTCGTTAGATTTTTTTAACAGACTGAAAATCTGAATGGTTAAAATACTCGATCCTGATAACCCGTATCCATCAATTGTTTGGAAGCAGATGAGTTGACCTGCATATGATGGGCTCGCATTTGATTTGGCCTTCGAGGAGGAGCCAAGTATTCGAACATACTTTGATTATGTTGCGCTAGCATCTTCGAAAGATCAGCAGGTAAAGGATCAATCCAAAAAAAGTCGTGATTTAAAGCTGTATCTGCATCTGCTCTTTTGCTTGGGTCTAAAATTAGAAGTTTGTCCAACAAATCACACGCAGCTGCATCTCTCGCATAATGTTTCAATCGTTCTTTCACCTAATAACCCCAAATGAATTCGTTCACTAGTTTCAAAAAATTGAACAACGAGCACTTCAACACATCTTACCTTTCTTCGATGACCTTTTGGTAAATCCATTTTATTATAAAGTTCTAAATTTTCAACGCCAGGCCAAACTTCAGGTGTTATAGAACCGCACAACTGCGAAATAATAGTCAATTGATTCTGCTCGGATTGCCCTTGTAAAATCGGACTTCTTGTCCACATTTCAGCCATTATACATCCGGCACCCCACAAATCAACAGGAGGGCCATAATTTCTATCACCTAGTAACAATTCGGGAGGTCTATACCAAAGGGTTACCACTCGATTTGTGTACCTGGAAGTTATATCAAGTTACTATGAGATTAATAATTATAAATCAAAACATCACAATCAATATGGGATTAAATGCTGATACTTTCAACAAATACATCAGTGATGGAAAGTAGGTCAAAAAAAGATCATTCAGACAGCAAACAGCTATTCGAAATCTAAAACTGTATAAAAACAAAAGCTAAAGACAGCTGTCAAAAGCTTTATTTTTTTCACTTTTCTGACTTTATCATTTGCTCAATGTAAGGCCTAATTGTTATTATATAAAATTGCGGTTATACAAAAAAATTAATAGCAAATGTTTTTATCAGTCTCTAGCTGAAAGCTGAGAAAAGTTGAACATGAAAAGTCGTTCACTGTCAAAAAAGTTAAAAGTTACAGCCTAACTTTCATTTTCATTTCTTAAAAGTAAATGCCAAAAATTTTTTATATAGCTTTCCATCTCTGAGATGCATGACGTAATTCAAACCATATTACCTATTTGGTTGGCCATTTTTAGACCAATTAAATGCTCTGGCAAGACCAAAATCAGCCAATTTTAAAATTCCTGTTTTTGTTATTAAAACGTTTGCAGCTTTCATATCACGATGGAGAATCTATAACATCGATATTTATTATAAAATCTCGTTCTTGGAACATGTTGCACGAACAACAGAAAATTACATGCGCTCCTTTCATGAGCCAATATTACATAATTATTATTGATATCAGCGAGAAGTTCATGAGTGCCAAAATACATGATTTCCATATAAGTGTCAAAATTGTTGATAAAGGACCTTCGGTAATAAGATAGTGAAAACGGTCTTTGACCCAAATTTTGTCGAAAGTGACCCTAACTGATGCTTCTGATGCAAAACCACCTTAAACAAATGTTGACCCCGGCACCACTTCCAGAATTATTGCCCCCTATCTGTACCCTAGATCCTACGAATGGAAAAGCGCCTGGAAGCATTTGAAATGTACTCATATCGTTGAATACTCAAAATTCTATGGACCCAGAGAGTCACGAACAAAGAAGTCCTGCAGAGATTGAATATCTCACAGTCGTTACTTCTGGAGTTGATCAAGATGAGAAAACTCGCATACTTAAGCCAGATAATAAGAAACCCACGATCAGACAGAATGACCATTCTACGAGTCAAGTTCAAAACACCCCAAATTGCTATGGAAACAAACGAAAATTCTCTTCGACATGAGCAAACGGCCGACTCTGCTTATATTCTGTGAACATGGTTTACTACTTTAGTATAGCGTGTATATAATTTCTACCAAAAGTATGGTTCGTAATAGATATATTTATAGCTTATTTTGAACATCTCGTCGAGAGCTTCAAAACAAGCTGTAGATAATCGCTCTATGATAAGCCTCTCAAATAAGCGATTATAACAAGTTTTTAGTCAGGTTCAACTCACCTCATTTTCTTCACAACTAAAAGAGACAAAAACGTGAAATTTTGTATGCTTTATCTGTATAACCTGAAGCAGTGCATGTAAGGGTTTGGTGCAAATCGGCCCACTTTTGCCCCGCCTCCCCCCTTAAAGGGACTCTCAAAATGGAACAAAAACTATGAAAGCCACTTCTACAGCATTCTTTCAATGAGTGTACCAAATTTCAGCTCATTTGGTGCATTAGGCACTTCTGTATGCCTGCGAAAAGTTTCCAAAATGTATGAAAAGAAGGGAAATGAGAGTAGGAGAACCTTGTATACGCATTTTGTGGTGTCAGTCCATACGATGGGCCAACACCTCAGAATTAAATGACAATTTTTCGTAAATGCTAGGAAATATTTTGAGGCTAAAAACTAGTTTCACTATCGTGAAAAGATGAGACTCTATCCTACTGCTATAGACAATCTCGCAGCATCCGATTTTATCTTTTTTTCTAAGCAGATGACGTGATTTATAGTAGAAAAAGCTATATTTTTTTTTTTTAAATCAAATCTAAAAATTACATAAACTTATACCAAAAAATAATGAAGTTATTAAAGTTAAGATTGAAATTATTTTTATATTTAAAAACTCATTAAATCGAAATATAAATTATAAATCAGCCATACCATGCAGTATTATTGGATAGATGATTTGATAGTACACATATGTAGCTAAATCTTAAGATTTTAAGTCATTTTTTGTATAAATTAGATTTCATTCTATTATATATATATATATATATATTTTTTTTAATTTAAGAAAGATAGAACTGTGTAGAATTTATAATTACCTATATAATTCAGTGACCGATGGGGATTCGTCATTTAATAGATAAGTAGAAAGATAAATTAATATTAGTTTTACTTTGGGCTTGATTTTTTTTTTAAATATATATGTATTCTTTCTCGGTAATTATAGTCTATTTTTCATGTTATAATTTAACCAAGTCCCCATCTAGTGGCCAAATGGCAATACAAGGTTCCACGCTGAGGCATAATGCTTACATAAATTAAATAATATTTCTCGTTTTAACAGTTCAATTTTATTTTTATGTATTTTTATAAGACGCTGCAGCTAAAATTAAATTCCAACCTCTTTTTGGCTATTACCCAAATCCTGAAGTCCCATGCCGTTCCAAAATTAGAATGGATGGTCTCAGCGTGAGCACTGGATAATGTATGGTTGATATCATTTCATCTTGGCATATATTCGAATGATAATGTTTTGACACCACAATTTCAAAAGCGTTTTTTCAAACTATTAGAGATGAAGGTGTGAAATTTTGTATGCTCAATCTGTATGAACTGAAGCAGTGCATGCAAGGTTTTGGTCCAATTTGGCCCTCTTTTACCCCTCCTCCCTCCTTAAAAAAGCACTAAAAATTAAGAAAGTGAAATGAAAAGTGAAAAGGATGATTCTACACCATAATCGAAATACATCTACCAAATTTCAGCTCAATTGGTTCATTAGGTCCCTCAGTAGCCCAGCGCAAAGTTTGTATAATTTTTGAATTGAATTGATACGAGAGGGGGAGTGAACTTAGGGGTAAATCATAGACTTTTTTTGTAAGGATCGGACATATCCAATTTAAGTACATAAAGAAGGATAAAATTAAATATAATTTCATTATAGTTTGTCCACGTTGAGAAGGGCACCACCTAAAATATAAAATTTCTTTTTGCTAGCCAGTAGTTGATAGTTTTATGAAAAATTCCTACCAAATGTAAAGGTTCTTCATCACATAACGACTAAATAAGTAAGAAAATTTTGGATGATTTATTGTAATTATGTAAAGGTAAATTACAAAGAAATTACTCTGGGAGTTCATTTCTTTTTTAAATCAAAGAACCAACATATTCTTAAAATACATTATTGTGAGTTCACTGGTTTGAGAGAATACAATGATTGTATTTGCCTTTCACGATTCTCAATTATTTTAATAATAAAGTCCCTCATATTTTATTTCATTTTTGAAAACACGCTAAAAAATATAAAAGAAAATCTGATGCAATATCAAAGAAGAACAACAAAAATTTCCCCCGCTACTCCTCAAACATAAGGCTGCCAATCTCCAAATTGTTACACAATAAAATGTAGCTAAACAATGATATCATTAGTAGTGGTGAGACAACTTTACATCAAGCAGGAATTGTCTGTAAAATTAATAACTACTGGGTAGTAAAAAGAAATTTTGCGTTTTAGGCGATACCCTTCTTAACGACAAATTATAGGAAATTCTTTTTGGCGTTCGTGAGGTAGTATACTTGTGGTTGCAAACTTCGTCATGAAATAATTTTTCTTGTTACTAGTCATTCTTTTATCAGTATTTATATTTCATCGATGAATGAGTTTTTTTAAAATTACGTATTTTTAATACAAGTTAATAAGAATACCAAAAAGAGATCGACAACAACGATAATAAAGTAGATTTATTGGAGACTTTCTTTATAGTAACAACTGAAATTTGTAATATCATTCATTCCTCACTATTACAAAAAAAAAACTTCTGAAAAGTAAAGTGGGCAACTTTAAAACGAGTCTAATGTGTACACGAATTGAACAAAGAAAAGAAAAAAACTTCAGGTACAAAATGATATGATATAAGCCCACGTATCAAGTTATTCTCATTTCCCCTTAGAACTTGACGGTCGTCATTAAGGAAGAGATAGGATTATCATGTACCTAAACATTACATTTTATGAGGTATATCTCTCTTAACCAATTTCAACTTTAATAAAATATCAATTTAACTTGAATATATCAGTAAAACTCGAAACGCTTCAATTGGAAGTTGCAAAGATATCGCGTCAGGACGCGAAGAGATGTTGTTGTTGTTACCACCAGAAGATACTAAAACTCGCACATTATTACATTATTAAAAATACATATTGTACATATTCTGAATATTCGTCATTATGATATATACCTAATTACCTATCTCTCTTAACATATTTCAATTGAAATAAGATATCTATTCAGCTTAAATACATCAGTAGCGTTCTTCAATCATTCCTACTTTTTGTTGAGTTACTATGTGTATGCAAAAATATAACGTACGGCGAGATCGTCGAATGATTTGTAATTATATATAATGAAACATTTAAACTCATAGCTGCATATCTATAAAAATCCTGTAATAAATGACGACCGTCAAGTTCTAAGGGGAAATAAGGAGAACCTGATCTGTGGGCTTGTTTTCAGAAGTTTTTTTTGCAAATATGAGATTCTACGGGCAATCATCAAGGGGAAAATAGCCGGAAAGTAGTCCGTTGGCCGCCGACACAACTCTGGGCTAAAGATCTGCGCCGATGGCTGGGATACTCCTCGATCGACTTGTTCAGGGTAGCGCAGTGGCATCAAAGGTCATTTTGGTGAACTGGATCACCAACCTCCAAACTGGAGATGACATTTTGATAAGAAGGTTTTGAACGAACTTGTGCATTTTGACAGTCTTTCACATCTGAATTTTTACCGCAGAGTTGGATTACAAAGAACGATTTCAACCAATTTTAACAAAAACAGCCAATTTTAGATCCATTATTTCTTCGTGAATTTCAATTTTTTTTTTTTGATTTCTTTTATTTTTTACATTTTTCAGAAGAAGACGAACACGCGTAAAGTTCAGATTTTTAATAAATTATTCCTATGTTGAGTAATTGGCACTTGAAGTTTGCCTAAAATCTTTCAGTTTAACTCGTCATAAATTGAAAATGAAGGTATTTCTTCAAAATATCTCGATTATCCCGTGTCCATAAAGGATCAATAAATAAAATATAACAAATCGTGATCAATTATATCCATTTTTCGCCAAGAAATCATGGATCTAAATTGACGTTCAAACAAACCTTTTCCGTCAAAAATGTAAACAAAGAGCACACCCTTAATAATTTTTTCCGATGAAAAATGGTATCGTTATACGCGTAAAAACTTGATGAACGTTGTAAGGGCGGTTTTAACACGTTCAAAAAAAAAAATAAAAAAAATTCTGTTGGTCACTTTCACTTATTGTTGGCTGGGTAAATATTTATTTCACGAGAGATTTTTTTTGTAATTGATTGTACGTAATTTTTTTTTTATTCATATACTTATTATTACTTTTTTCGTCTGCGAATATTCTCTTGTTGCTATTGCTTTTTCTCCGTACATTGTCGGAGAATTCACTTGTTTGCATCTAACATCTAGATTCTGGATAAACTGAGTTCTCGTCAGCATATATGTTTAAGTGGTGTTGATTTTCAATTTTATAGAACACAAGTTTAGATACGTAAAAATTTTCAAGCTGCTGGTAACATCAGCAGGTATATGAAATTGTTTGTTATGATTTTATTTATTATATTTCTTTTTTTCCTTTTTTTTTTTTTTTTTTTTCTTAGGCAGGAGGGGTTCGATGGTTTGCCATCGATTTTGTGTAACAACATAAAAACGCTCGTTACAACGTGAATGTGAAGACGTGTTTATTCGATACTGTGAGAAAATTAAAACTGTTAGATTGGATCTACAGTACAACTTCGATTATTTGACTCCTCATTATTTGACGCTCGGATTATTTGACGCCAAAAAATATTTGACAATTCTTCGTATTATTTGACACACGAAACCTTTTCAGGTAAATGATTTTTTTTTTTCAATAAGTTGAGGACTGATTAAAAAAAAAATAGTTTCTTTTTATGCGTGTACTTACCTATTTTTAAGTTGAAAAAAAATTACTTTGGTAGATATACATATAATGTAAGAGTTTTTTAAATATTTTACTTAACTTTTTCCCAATAAAAAAGCATTTAAAAAAATTCTCCGTATCATTTGACATTTCAGTTATTTGACGGACCTCATTCCCCAATTACGTCAAATAATCGAGGTTCGACTGTATTTCTATTTCACAATTTTTGTAACTTGAACCAGAAAACTATTGATGTGAATCATTTTAAAAATAGTGATTTTTCCAAGATTACGTCAGTAGATATTTATGAATATTTTTTAACAAAGACCAGCGATTTTTCTTATAAAGAATTTCGACTTTCAAATCCCTAAGTAGTACCTAAGTACATATAATTATTACGTTTCCGGACATGTTAGAAACTTAAGGTTTTTGAAAATTCAGTTAGTTACAAGTAAGCAATAGATAACTACAACATAGTAACTTTTTATCGATTTTAGAATTTAAAAAATTACCTCTGTTTGCAAATCATTTTAAACCACTTCCTGATTTTAAAAATTCTACATTCCCACAGAATGAATAAAGAAGCTTTGGATGCTTGGATTTTATTTGCTCAGAGCGGAGAAATACAATGTAGACACTGCATGGTTGGATTGGCGGAAACAGGTTCGCAATTGAGAGCTGTGTGTTTTTACTTCAACTACTTCACTGAGTGCTAAAATGATTCTGTCCCTCAAAAGTAGCTTGAGACTTTTTACAGCGCAAAATTTGGCGAAAACGTGACAATATTTCATAACTTCCCAAAATGCGTTCAAAATTTAAAATAACGCTTTAACTATCAACATGTCAATCTAGTTTACAATAAAATGTATATTTTGAGTGACCCTGTGTAAATTGTTGCCTAACTTTGCGCTGTCAAAAAGTCTCAAGCTATTTTTGACAGACAGTACAAGTGTGACTGATGTTAAGGCTTATTAGGCAAATGCAGGTACTAACATTTTGAGGAGCACAAAATTACAAATGAATATAGTTTTAATTTTCTTACAATATCGAATGAACGCGTCTTCACATTTACACTCACTTAGTTTTTGCGCGTATAAAGGATAGTATTTTTCATGGGAAATAATTATTAAGACGAATTTACTAATAATTTTACACTACAAGAACATTCAAAAGATGCAATTTGAGAGGCTAAATCATACTATGTCTTTTTCATGCAGATCTGAGACCACTTTTAAGCCTTTACAGTCGTACTGAAATTTGGCGCGACTACTTTCAAGTTTCTACATGGTGTTCAAAAAAGAGTTTTTAGAAAAAATGAATAGATTTTTTGGATTATAAATAATATCGTAGGGGGAGGAGGGAAAGGGGATTTTTTTTGAAGTGGTTTTGTATTAAAAGCAAGATTTTGGGTCACCTTTGAACAAATTTAGGTCAAAGTCTGTTTTCAATATTATACCAAGAGAGGTCCTTTATAATGTATGAAGGTACATTACAGTTGAACAGACACTGGATTCGTACTTTTTCTAATACTGTTTCCAACTTTTTATGAAATAATAGCCGATGAACCCGCCTTTCGAGCAGGTTATACTCAATGCAAGGCAGAAAAGATTTTGCAACATGAAGTTATAGAAATACATCACAACTATGAAAAAAAAAAAAAAAATTGCAAAAATACATCATAATATGATTATACGTATAGCTATAGGCATACTACGGTAAAGGTAAGCCTGTTTATAGAATTGCTACTATCTTTCTGAAACTCAATCTGAAGTTGCGGAAAAGTTGTAAGTATATTTATCAGTTTCACGGTACCCATCACCAGCAGTGCGTACGCGAATTTTTGCATGGGCCTTACAACGTCTGTAAGATACCCCCAGTTATACAGATTTAGTTCATATCACCTCGCACCAGAGCGCGTATCAAATTAGTATATAATGTTGCGAGACCCAGGATACCATATTATCGTTGCGAGATCCGTCACTGCAGCAACACCGCATACAGGTGGTAGCTATTACGATAATCAATGGACAAGACTTTTACATTCGCAAAAGTACGATAGTACATAAAACAATTTGCCTTGACAGCACTTCACACCAATAAAGAATATTTCCTTTTCATGCTACCTATATGTGTAAATACTGCGCTACTTAGTACTTGATCGGCATTTGTTTTCATTCAAAACAATTCATCTTATTAAATTACCACCTGATTACCTTTTTTTTTTTTATCAAATCTAGTTTTTTTTCAATTTTAGTTGTTTTACGTTTGATTAATTTTTCTGAAATACCGTGGCAAAATTTTTTTACACGATATTTTCTGAATAACTCATGCAGAGAACTTTTACAGGAATCAAGTAATTAGTAAAACCTCGAAAGAAAAGTCTTTCCACAAGCTTTTGGTAGGTAATTTCTTGAAGTAACAAAAATCTAAGCATGAGCACATTGTTTACTTTTTAGGACTGATTAATGACTACTTTTGTTCTTTGAAAAATCATTGTGGTTAGTTGAATTTTTTTTGAATCGATGAAATTGATTAGCCCATCAAATGTTGTAGAAATAATAATTACCACTTTAATATATATTTTTCTAACTAGCATCTCTCCACAAACCTCCAATCTTTCCTTTCTTCACCATTCCTCAACAAAAGATCCAACAACAAATTTACAACATAACGCAATTTACAACATAACGCTAAATAGGTAATTGAAAGTAGGTACATTGAAAGTTATGCATGTTTTATTTATACGTTATTTTTCATAATCATTACTCCTTAGAAATTACGCAATCTTTTCAAAAAAATGGTGCAAATTCAAAGAACAAAGTAGTTGAGATTTTAATCATCTTAGCTAATCTAATAGCATGTGTTTATGTATCGAAAAAATGCAAGAGGCAATGTCCTTATTTTTTCAATTTTTATGAGATCTTTATAGCTTGTATTAAAAATACTTTCCCACAACTTTTTTACAGCTGTAAAACTTCCAAAAACAATTTTTTTTATCAGTCATTTGTTAATAAGGAAATAAGTCAATTTTTCAAAATTCTCAAAACACTCGTCGATTTCCGTGTAATGCATTCATTGTATCTTACGGGGTAAGTACTTTATTTCCAATTTTCAGTATCATTCGAAAATTACCAAGATGGAAGGTGGTCAGGGGGGGGGGAGAGAACTGGCGAAAACACTTGGAAAAGGTTTGCACCAGGGCGCTGAAAGGGCTTGAGCCATCACTGTGTGCCAACAAAAATCGCAGACTTCAAACCATGATCAAACAAGAAATTTCAGAAAAATGGTCTAGCATCTGGTCGTATACCCCTACATCTAACAAACTAAGATATGTTAAAGCAGATGTTTTTCTCTAGCGCACTTCAATACGCAAATCCATAAGAGAAGAGATCTTCCTGTGTACACTGAGAATAAATCATGCTCATCTCACTCATTCTTATCTACTTTCACGCATCCTGTTTTAATCATGTAACTAGTGCGCGTTTGCACCAACTGTGAGCCACATTCCACAAGACTGTCCCCAGTACATCTATTTACGTTGTTAGCTTAAACTCCCGCCAACTCTTCCTGAACTACTTCTAGATAAGGAAGTCACTGTCTCTCTTCTTCCTCAATTCATTGAAGAAACCAGACTATTTCCCCTTCTCTAACCTCAAGTGATCACGTGTCTCTAGCCAAGCTGCTGTTAATGACACATTAATTTAAAAATTAATAAAGAAAAATTTGAGTGCAAAACCTTAAAAATGTATTGGAATGTTAAGTAACAAAGGTATTTAGCGAAGGCTATTCTAGTTGAATTTGTATAAAAGTTCATTTCAGAAATTTCCACATTGCCGTCAAATTTGAGGGATAAAGCAAGTAGGGCGGAAATAATAAGGTAAAAAATTTCTTTGCTATTTTGAAATATATTAATGAGATAAATAAACAAATTTTGAAATCGTTGAAATTGAAAAAGCCGCTAGACGAAACCTCCCCACTCATTTAATGTTTGGAATTTCAATTTGGCTTAAAAATCTTCTTTTTAATGAGTTCAACTTAAATCCCAAATTTCAACAAAAATGAACGAATTGTAAAAATCTGATATCTGGTCTAAAAAACATAAAATGAGCATGTTCGTTGAAGTTGATGTTTATATTAAACATTTTATACGAGAGAGTTGGAAATCTACATGAATCTTTGAAAAGGAGTCCCACAAAGGGCGTTTCACTTCTATTTTAGAAAAAGTAAAATTTGTTGATTTTTGAAATTTTTGCTCTCATTTCTACCAGTTTTAAGTTGTAAAAATGTTCTTGAAGAAAAAAGAGATAAGACCAAAAAAATTTATTGAGGAAAAAATAGATAAGAACAAAAAATACGTTGAAAAAAATATAATATCAAATTCACAGACCTTGAATTGTAATTTTGTTTTTCCTTCTTTCCTATTTGGGAGGAAGAATTCAAATTTGGCTTAAGAACCATCTACGGGGTAATTGATACTCGGAATTGAAAATTTTAGCAAATATCGCCGAATAGTTTTTGGCGAGTTTCCAAAAAAAGAAAATATCAAAATTTGTACTTTGTCATCAAAACTTTCTCTTCAGCAATTTTTTTCGAACAACTTGCAATTACCTACTTATTTTGAGTCCATTTTTTTTTTTTTTAATTTTTACTCATTTTTTTAACGAAGTTTCAAATGCGCCGATCAAAAAAAAAAAACTTGAATCACCATAAAGGAAAAAATCAAATTTTTTTTTACCATCTTCTCCAAATTTGATCAGAAAATTTTAAAAATTATGCTAATACACAAAACGATGTGAGTAAATGGGTGTAGGTATTACTTATATTTTACGAAAAGTGAAATTTAAATATTTTTAAAATTTTTACTCTACTTGTCATCAAATTTGAAGTGTTAAAAGTTCTTCTGAAGAGAAAGGGGATAAAAACAAAAAATGTCATCTACCATCAAAGAATTCAGTAATATTTTCAAAAAAAACTATTTTGAAATTGGGGAACTACCAATCTAAAATTTTGTTTTCGAGAACATCTGATGAAGAAAAAAGCAAACCTAAAGGTTTCCTATAAATTATAATATGTATTATGTAGATATAAATTCTAGATTTATTATATTATTAATTTTATAATAATTTCATTTTTAAGCCATTCCTTAATTTGAACTCAAATATCTTATTGAGGGATAATAATCATTACGAATCATATTTCTATCATTCCTTCAATTGAAATGAACGCGAGACTTGCTAAGATTTGTACGAACTCGTATTGAGTCTCATCGCGTAATAATGATAAATAATAGAATGGGTCTAGTTGATGGTATTGGCAACACCGCAGGGCCTGACAACGATAGAAGAAATTCTGTAGTAGGTCTCGCAACATACGTTTCATATCCTGGGTCTCGCACAGTATGAACCATACCTGTAATACTGTATATTTTTATTTTGAGTTTTCCCTACCCCTCTAAGGTTCCCGTAAATTGTGGCAATTATTGCTTTCCAAAAAGCTGACATACACTCTTCTAACTCTTTCCATAAGGCCGGGTCTCGGAGCGTCTGCATTGTATCCAGGGCCTGGAAAGGATAGTGGCATAGATATATGAATATACGTATTCAATATCTTGTGGTGCTCTCGTATATTTTGAACTATGAGGCGCCCGTTTTGCATGGAAAAAAACCTAAAAATTATTAATACGCTACTTAAGAAACGTAAAGGTAAGAGGTGGACAATGGACATGGATATCTCCAAATTTAGATTACAAAAATCAAATCGATTATATGTTAATACCTATTGGAGATAACTGTGTCACCAATTTCGATGTTGTTGGGAATTTCAACTTTAACTCCGATCATCGAATGATAGTATGCGAAATACCTATTATGAATTGGTTCCATAAACGAACATATAAAATAAATGAGAATATAGAAATAAGTGGGGAATCATATTGCAACGAGCTACAAGAATAAATTGAAAAATTAAATGAATATAAAAATTTAAATGGAAGCTCACTCTTAGAAAATATAACTAATGCAATACACAATACGTGGGAAAAAGTGCAAGATAATAATGCAAAATTACCTAATAAAGGTACAAAATTTCCAGGTGAAATAAGTGAATTAATAAAAGCAAAAAATCACATTAAGCATAAGAAACAGAAATCTGCCAAAGATAAGGTAGAGTTCAGTATGCTCTCAAAATTGATAAAGTCAAAAACAAGAGAATTTGAAAAAGCAAAAGAGGAGGGAATAGTGAATTCGATTCTAAACTCAACTACGAGTATAAAAAACATTAGAAAACAAATATAATTAGGAAAAAGTTGGACAGTATTTGTAAAGGATGAAGAAGAAAACCCAATACTAGGAGAGGAATACATGAAGCAGCTTCTAAATTTTATAAGAAACTTTACGCAGAAGCTGGGTCCTCACCCTCCTCCCTCCCCCCCAACAATCAGGCTCTAGTTTATCAAATGTAATATATAAGTTAAATATTTCGTCGGAACCTGAATTTTTGAGATTAGAAATTGAGATTGTTACAAAAAATTTAAAAAATAACAAAACACGCGGCAGCGATGGAATTTGGAATGAACAGATAAAAAAAGGAAGGGAAAGCATTATAAATCAATTGACAATCTTATTTAATAAAATTTGACGGGAAAAATGTATACCAAATCCATGGAAAGAGTCAGATATCATACTTATTTTTAAGAAAGGAGATAAACATAAAATTGAAAACTATAGACCAATAAGCATAAGTCCTGCAATATTGAAAATTTTCTCAAAGGTGCTTGCGAATAGAATAAAAAATATATATGAGTTAAGCTAACCAGCGAACCAGGCAGGGTTTAGGTGAGGTTTCTCCACAGTTGATCATCTTTTTACCTTGAATCAAATTATAGAAAAAATGAGAAAGTTTCAACTGGAGCTACATCTTTGATTTATAGATTATAGGAAAACGTTTGATTCTATCAATCACACCTTTATTGAAGGCTTTAAGAAATCACGGGGTACCAGAGGACATAGTGGAAGTAATAGCGAATATGTATAAGCTAGAATTATAAATCTTTTTGATATTGAAAAAGGGGTTAAGCAAGGAGACCAACTGTCATCCCTTATCTTCAATATTACGTTAGAAGAGATATTTAGAAAACTTGACTAGGACAATAAAGGTTTAAGAATTAATGGGGTGTACCAAATAACTTGAGATTTGCAGACGATGTGATAATTTTAGTAAACTCGTCTCAAGAATTACGAGAAATGATGCTCCAATTAAACAATTTTAGTTTGGAAGCAGGGTTGGAAATGAATAAACGTAAAACAAAAATAATGACAAATGATAAAAATTTAAGCTTTAAGATCGAAAATGTTGAGATTGAAAGTGGAGAAGAAATAATTTATTTGGGCCAGTTGATTTCTTTGATTGATGGAATGCAAAAAGAACTAGATAGAGGAATAGCTATGTCATGGAAAAAATTTTGGTCAGTAAAATTTATATTAAAGGGAAATTTCAAAAACCATCTCAAGGGAGCAGTTTTAAACAGTTGCGTTATTCCAGTTCTTGACATATGGTTCACAAACTTGGTCGATAACTAAAAAGAAAGAAAATAAACTACGTATGGTACAGAATAAAATGGTAAGAAGTATCTTGGGTGTGAAAAGGAAAGACAAATATAAAAATTTAGAAATTTACTCAAAAATTAGGAATATAAGAAATGTAGTATGCATTATCAGGTTAAAATAGAATTGGGCGGGTCATGTGTCAAGATTCAGAGATGACAGATGAGCCTATAGGGTATTATTTTGGGATCCTAAGAATAAAAAAAAAAAAGGAGCACAAAGATCAATATGGGGAGATGCGATCGCAAACTTTTTGAGCAACAAACAATTTACAAGAGTAGCGACTGACCGGCTCAAATGGGCACGGTTGAAGGAGGCCTTTGCCAAGCGTCAGCAGTGGGCCGCGACATTTTAAAATGTTTATACCTGTAAATTTATTATAATATTTA
>VFXL01000415.1:0-20000 GCA_009761765.1 Phenacoccus solenopsis | reverse complement strand
ATATCGCAATATAGGCGTAGTAAAAATAACAATAATAATAATTGTTTCTTTACGATTTCAATACATAATTTACAAGATTATGAATGTTTTTAAAATTTCAACATTTCATTCCAGTTAATTTTGCAACACTGATGTTGGATGAGATGAATTTAAATCAATCAAATCACCATTAAAAAATTATTTAAATCATAGAATTTGAGTTATGAAAGCCTTAAATTATTCATTATGCCATAATGAAGTCAAACAGAATAAGTTGGGTGATTTTTTTTCATAATAGGGAATTAGGCGATCCGGGGTGTTAAAATCAGTTAAACACAATGTATATATAAAAGTAAGACGCAACAGCTGAGTTTTTAACTGGGGCTTTTTCAGGGGTTGCTAACCCCTTCATTTCTACAGACCACACCTAATATAAAGTCTGAAAATCTCCACCCTATTCCTTCCAAAACCACTTAAAAAGTTGAATTTAGAACAAATCGGTATTTCTTAGCATGCAATAATCATATGAACACATATTTTTTAAATTATGAGTACATGAGGTTCTTCAAATCGTCCTCTAATTTTTACGACCCGCCATTTTGGATCCATTTTGACCCACATTTAAGAGATCATATTCTGCTTATGAACTGACCCAACATACAGTGTATTTGGTGAGGAGATATGGAAGATTCGTGAAATCTCCTGCAGTAATTTCTCCTCTAAAAGTCGTTCAAATTCATTTGGGAAGCTAAAATCAGAACAGACTAGTCATATGAGCTTATTTTACTATGTTTTCGACTTTTCATGTAGCCCCACCACATTTCAAGGTCGATAACCTCTCCTCCTCCTCTCCAATATTATGTGTGAAAGTGAATTTGGGATACAGCATACTTTTCATCTCCAATAATCGTATGAGTTAATATTAATTACAATTTCACTAATTAGAGGCTCCTCAAGCACTACTCAAATTTTGATAATCCGCTATTATGGATCCATTTTGAGCTAAATTTGAAGCTCATATTCTAGTCACCAATTAATTCTACACACCCTTTCTAGGTCGATTTGGTGAGGATATATGAAGATTCAAGAAATTTCACAACTTAAAACTTCCTCAAAAAGCCGTTTTCACAAAAAATTCAAGCTATTTGCTCCTTCTTCAACCCCCCCTCAAAATTTAAGACAATTTTTTGAAATATAACATTCATACAAAATGAAAAACCAAAATGATCACAGTAAGAACCCTAAACATCATATAAGAAAAACAAAATTCGCTAAAAACATATTAGCATTAACACTAAACATCACAAACGAAATAGTGGTAACACTACAGCTTAAACCACCCAGCACAACATAAAACCTTTGCATAAACCCTCCATCGATTAAAACACACTCCCTTAAAAACGAAACTGCGCCTCTCTTCACGGGGTACCTGGTTACCGCACTTCTACTGTCCATCAACTGGTGTGATGCTAGTGGAACATTCGAGCTTTCTTACGACCAAACGGCAAAACATTTTCGAACTTCAAACAGCCTAAAACCTTCACGCAATTTCGAACCTTATTCCATATAACTTTCAGGCTTTAACGTTTGGTAGTTTCGGCATTTATCCGTAACAAAGAATTCAGCTTTGGCTTTATAAATAAATATGCCATTTTGTTTTAAAAATCAATTGTTTTGAAGTAGATTTGATAAAGAAGAGGTGAGGTTAGAAATGGTATGTTTCAAGAATATCTAAGCTTCAAAAAGTATTGCCCCACATAACACTTCCTCTGCACAGTTAAAACAAAGCGCGGGCTACGGCGCACGGGCCTGAGTTCATATGCACTGAAACAGAATAACGAATTGAATATTTTTTACCTTTTGACTATGAATAAAATATAAACCATTCAATAATTGCTGCATCACTTTTTTGATTTCACCCAAACTAAATTTAACATTCATGTTGGCCAATAAACCAGCTAAATCATGTTCACAGAAGTCAAATACCAAGAAAAATGTTGATTTGTACTTATTGGCTGCACAAGCTAAAAAAATAATAAGAAAAATAAAAAAACTCAGTTAAAAACATACATTACAGCAGAACACTATATGAAAAAAAGTTCAGTGGAGGGTATAATTATTGCACCCACAGTATTATACTCAGGTTCACCTGTAAAATTACCCGGGTTGTCATCATCATATATATAAAGCTGCAAGGTAAAAAATCGGAATTAATTCCGGAAAAAGTCGAAATTAATTCCAGAAAAAGTCGGAAAAAACTGCCGAGATTTTTCTATTGCACCTAGAAAACTAATTTTTTTTTAATCGAAAGCTCATAACATGTACTTTCGGTAAAAAATCTGAAACTTCAAAAAAGTAGACCTTAAAACCCACAAAATTTGAGATGAATTTTGAAAATGTTGGTTTTTTCAACTTTTTACACAATATGTCCTACCTACTATAAGCGAGAGAAATGTTGAGAAATCATTCATCTATTTGATAGCATACTTCATTAATATGTATCAATTTCAAAATGATGCATAAACAAACAAAATGTCTAGGAAAATACGTAAGTGTATAGGTGAAACCCTTGACGCGTTAAATTATATGAATATTAGTATTTTTTTGCTATTAAAAAAATTAATATCCGAGTTCTATATATCTCCCAAGCACTGAAAAAATCTTTTCAAACAATCCCTCAGATATCATCAACCTTTTATCTTTCATCAAATTAACCAAACTTTACTCCCTTCTCTAAGTATAAAATGACTAAAAATTTTCCCTTACGTGCCCCTAGCCCTGAGCTGTACATGGCGCAAAAAGAAAAAAAATATAATAATAATCTATTATTATAATTATTATAATAAATATGATGCTATCGTAGTGAGTAGTTTTAAAAAAAATTTATACGATAAATCGATAAAATTTTTTTTTTCAAATTATGGATCGCGATGAAGCTTGAACCTATGTCTTCTAAACTTCAACACTTGACGCGCGGTTCAATGGAGTGCGCCACCTCTACGCATAACGCAAGTGGGCCAAGTGACTACATATTATTAACTGCACTTGCTTCACTCTTTGAAAATATTTTAGTTCCAAAAATTATATACAGAGGTTACTGAAGTCAAAAATTTTAGAGGCGTTTTAGTCATTTTTATGGTTGTTCGTTCGCGTTGTGAAGCTTTTGACAGCGTTGTGACATGTAAAAATTGAAAATTGAAAAATGTTCGACCGCGCGTTTTCGTTTGTTTTAACGTAACTTGGGGAAAGTGAAATTTTAACCGTTTTCAGCGTAATTATTGCGTTTATATCATTACAAATATATATATATATATGTGTGTGTGTTTGAAGGAATTGCTTATATGTACTTCTTATCCCTTACAAAGTCGCAAAGCGATAGCGAGCCTCGCAGGGGCGAGAAGGCAATCAGAGCGAAGCGAGGATTGCACTGGTATAAGTATAAAGACAAGTTACACAATTTCCCGCTCACCACCAAAATATAATCTACGTTTTTCATTGCTCAATGAAACCCAATAGCTTAAACTATAACTCACATCAGCTGTTAATGATGTCAAAAAATAGAAACTCCAATGCACTGGTTCAATTTGGAACAAAAAACAATGGTTTCAAACACATCCCATTATTTATTTACCGAATATGAGGATTGAGGATTGGTAGAGGGGTAAAGGAATCAAAAAATTTAATAAAACGTCTCCTTTTTGACATCATAAAATAACGGGCATTATAGAAGCAACTTTCAGAATGTTACTTAGGAAGGCATTCTTCGCATGTATGGTATAAGTCATTTTTCTTGTAATTTTTTCTAGGTCCGAACCAAAAATGACTAAAGTGCCCAAAAAACGACGACTTTTAAAGAAGTTTCGGAGCGGTAACTGGTTCAGGGGTAAGACGTGGTTGGTTTTTGTTTCGAAGCGAGCGCTTACGTTCGTACAAAGGCTACAGCGGGAAGTGGGGTGGTTTAGTTCCTCGATTTGACGCAGTGTTACCACGCGAGATACTTTTTACCTTTAGGTGTGCGTTGCGTGTGTTCTTCGATTCGACGTGGAGGATGGGGTCTTCAAATCTTTGCGTTTCAGACCATTTGTAATCATCTGGCAAATGTCCAACTTTTTGGTATGTATATAAAGATACGACCCTCGTTGGTCACTCGCTACGCTCGCGCCCTTTCGCTCGCTTCGCTCGCTCGATTCGTATCACCTCTTTTCACTTTTGAATAACAATTATTAATTCCATAAAATAAGAGAACCGGCCAGGCATAAAGAATCATCAAAATTATAGCTGTCCCTATTTATTCTGAAAAGTTGGCAATATTTACATTTGGTAGGGGTTTAAGGTGGTAACATTTTGCAACCGGACATTTTTTTCGTTTTTTTTTTTTTTTTTCAATTTGACATAAACTGATTGTGTACTACCAAAAATCGAGAATTAAATTTCAAACTTTTGTTGCATCTTCAAAAGAATTTTTTCTTGTTACATGAATTTTCACATATTCTGAAAGAGAAATGTTTTTTCTTCATAATAAAGCTGTTTCCAGATGTTTTTTGGAATTACAGCGTATTTTAGAACCAACTAAAAAAAGGTTATTCTATATGCCCGAGTCTCCCGTAAATTTATAAATTGATTTTAACACAGATTTATAAGCCTTTCCCAGCTGAATTATTTCTTTTTTTCCATGGGGATGTACAGAAATGATGTGGGAAAAATTTGTTTATCATCAATCATCATGTTCATAAGTAATTAAACTTCTTTATAAGTAGAGCATTTAAATTAAATTTTAAAAAAATCTGTGGGTAGTAATAATGACAATCAACAACTGGCGTGTTATGAAAAAATTCTGAAGTCATCAGCCGTTGTGCTAATACACGCTTGCAAAAACGTGCACTGAGATTCCAATTTCGGCTCTAAAACTCATCATAATTTCTTATGAAAAATATTGTTCATTTTTTTCCTGCTGTAAAAGTACATAGACATAAACAAATGTAATTCATTTTTTGAAAAACCGTTCAAATGTGCGTTTTATTTTAATTTTTTTTTTTTAATTAAAATTCATAATTGGATATAAAGTGTATGGGGAACACACTGAAAAAAAAAATCATTAGGTAATTCATACCATTTTCAACGGGTTTGAGCATACGAACGCGAGTATTTAAGGCCGAACATGTTTACCTCGTGTAACTCGCTTCTGACGAATCGCGAATGCAACGAAAATGTTTTACAACGCGCTTGTCATTTACGAACGTTGAAGATTTTCGAATTTGTCACTCGCTATTACAGCCTTATTTTGGGCCCATTCTTTTGGGAATTTTTATTATACATTCTTATTATTGTCATTTTCAACGCCTTGATTAAAAAAAAAGAAAAAAATTCAAAAATTGAAAGGAAGCAAAAATATAAAAATTTCGGTTTTTCTTTACCCCCTCCCTCAAATATGGTCGAAAAGCATTACAAATCTACATGAATACTTGGGTAACTACAGCGTAAATAATGTCCAGCTTATTTTTGAAAAAAAAGTAAAATTTAACGATTTTTGATTTTACAATGCCACTATTGAGTCAAATTTGAAGGGTAAGGGTGCTCCAAAAATGAAAAATGGTACGAACATAAAAAAATTGATTTATACTCTAAAATCCATTTATCAAAACAAAAATGTAATTTTGAAATTTAGGAGAACCCTATTCAAAATTTTGATCTCCCCCCCCCCAATTTGTGGTTGGGGTTTGAATTATAGTTAAAAATTATCTACACGTTGATTCGGATGGGAAACCATAATTTCGTCAAAATCGGACCAGTAGGTGCGGAGGAGATGCTAACATTTTGTAGAACTAGCGAATTTTTTTTTTTTGTAGCTACTTAAAGAGGAACCCTCGATGAAAAAGATGTATACAAAAAAATTTCATTCAATATTTTTCAGCCCCATTATACGCATTATAAGAGTAGCGTTTTCAAGCGTTGAAATTCGCCACGCTCAAGGTCAGACAGGTTTCCTTTCCGTCTGGTCCCTACAGCCGAAGCAACGAAAGCGTTGCGCGAACGCGACCAACGTCGCAAAAATATAGGAATTCTCCGAACATTCGTCTTCAATTGCGGGATCATTTACCAATCAATTTTCTCGAATTTTTAAAATATCGTTCGTGTTGTGGATCCCAAGACGTAGAATTGAAAAAAATTAAAAACGGTCGAACGGAAGCGAAAATACGAAAATTTCGGTTTTCGCTGGGTCCCTCCCCCCCATTTGTGGCTAAGAAGTTGAAAATGACCACGAATCATTGGGACATCGCCTTAAATTCGAAAAAAATTTAATTTTGTCGATTTTGGTTTTTTTTTTCGGAACTTTGAGCCCCGATTAAAGGGTGAAGGGTGCCTCAGGCCTCATCGGAATCATTACAAAAAATGAAGTACTCGCGCTGTAGAATAGGTTAGACGGAAAAATAGGAAAAAAATTTCGAGACGGGGGTCCGGAAATGAAATTTTGGGGCCCCTCCTCTCCACCTAGGGGCTAAACCCGAAACGACGATTTTAAAACCTATTCCGTAGCGATAGAAACTCGAATTCGAAATTTCAAAAAAATCCCTCCGACGGTTCTTCAGTTATAAGCGTACAAACATACAAACATACAAACAATTTCTTACTTTTATAAATATAGATATATGTTTTTCCCCCACGCTACGCGCGGACGGGAATTTACAACATTTGATGAAAGACTCTACTTAGAAATCTAACTAAACGAAATTTTTAATTTTTTGGACAAAATTCAAAATGACGGATCACTCAAATTTTGACGAGAGCTGGAGAAGGGGCTAGTACCTCAATTTCTTTGTTTCTGATCTCATATGAAAGAGCAAGTCATGGACACCAGCATATCTAAATTTCAGCTTCCTTAGTGCATTTGGATGGGAGTAAGAGCAAAAAACGGCTTTTTGAGGAAGTTTTGAGTCATTAAATTTCTTGAATCTTCCATATCTCCTCACCAAATCAACCTACAAAAGTCAAATTTTGAGGGTTGGTTGATGACCAGAATATGAGTTCTTGAATTTGGGTTAAAATAGATCCAAAATGGCGGATTATCAAAATTTGAGTAGAGCTTGAGAAGCCACATATTGGTAAAAATGTAATTATTATGAACTTGGATGATTATTGAAGATGAAAAGTATGCAATATCCCCAATTCACTTCTATACATGATGTTGGAGGACATAAGGAGGGGGTTATTGACCCTAAAACGTGGTGAGGGTATAAGAGTGGTCGAAAATTTTTTATTGTCGTGTCATATGATAAAATGAACCCAAATGACTAACTTATACTGATTTTAGCTTCCTAAGTGAATTTGGAGGGGAGTTAGAGTAAAAAACCTGTTATGGAGGAGAAATTACCATAGGAAATTTCATTAATCATCAATATCTCCTCAAAAAATTGGCCTACAAAGGTAAAACTTTGAGGGAAGGGTTAGTTAGTGACCAGAATATGACCTCTTGAATTAGGGTCAAAATGGATCCAAAATGGCGGATCATAAGGATTTGATGATAATTTGAGGAGCCTCGAGTTGTTGTAATTTGAGAAATATGTATTCAAATGATTATTTCATGACAAGAAATACAACGTTTGTTCCAAATTCAACTTCTTATGTGGTTTTGGAAGGGATAGAATAGAGGTTTTTAGACTTGGTATTGAGTGTGGCCTATAGCCATGAAGGGTTCAGCAACGTTATTATTACCAAACTTGAACAAACCCCAGTTAAAAACTCAGCTCCAGTAATGCGGCACGGCTGCTTAGATTTTTTTTCTATAATACGTTAGGTGAAATAAGGAAATTATTAAACAATATGTTTTTTTCTGCGCAAAACGTGCCTATAACTTACAACTTGCAACCTGTCCGGGTATTCCTGGCTTGTGTATATATATACGTTTGAAGGAATTGCTCATACTTCTTATCCCTTACAAAGTCGCAAAGCGATAGCGAACCTCGAAGGGGCGAGAAGGTAATCCGAGCGAAGCAAGGATTGCACTGGAGGTTGAGCTACGAAGCAGCCAGGGGGCGAAGCCCCCTAGTATTATATAAGAATTGAATTATTTACTCCCTCCTCCCCTAGCTTACAAAAGTATTAGCTCCCTTCGAAAATTTGATATTCAGATCTTTTATTTCTCTTCAAATTACATGGAGTAACCTTCTTATTGATGATTTGTTTTCTTTGAGCGTGAAGTGTGTAAATCTCGAAAAAAATTTGTACCCACAAAATAATATAGCTTTTGTATAGCTATTTATGTATGTCGCCACACACGATTATTAAAAACAACAAAAAATGGGAAGTCTTCAGCCCTTTCTGTGCGACTACAAAAAAAAAAGTCAAATATTGAAGAAGTATGCCTTCAAGTCCTCAAATTTTAATATAAATAATCATACATGCCCCATAGAGCCTCACTAGAACACTATAACGCTCAAGTGGTTGTTCGGGTCCCCTTAATTGAAAATAATATATTTTTTGTTTTCTTTGGAGATCAGTTGTTGATGTCATCGTAATTACTCACAGCTTTGAAATAAAAAAATGTTTATTTCATGGAATTAACAAAAGTGAAAGGAGTTGATATGAAACGAACGAACGAATGGACTGAGTAATATGGAAATCAAGGGATGTGAGCGAGTGACCAATGGGGGTGTGGGAGTACAGCCCCCAGCTAGCAGCGCTACTTATAATATATGGTCAAAGCACATACATCCCGTCGTCTCCGGGCATGCACAACTCGACATCTGGCATTTTGGCTAGCCACCTCGCCAGATAAAGTTTAAAAAATGTGTCATCTTGCAAACTGTAGGTTGCTAAAGTAGGCATTGGCAGGGTGGGGGGGGGGGAACAAGAACTCGAAACTCGGAACTAGAACTCGAATTAACTCGTTCATTTTTGAAGAATTCCAACTTAGATTAACTCGGAACTTAAAATTTTTTTTTTAGAACTTTTATAGAAGTAGGACTTAAATGTTTACGAAAAATAAGAACTCCAAAGAACTTATTCATTTTATTTGAGTTCCAGTTCCGGATTTAAGTTCTGATTATTTTATTACTCATTTTTAAAACCAAAAGCAGCATCAAAAAATTATTCAAACTATGGTAGCCAATGGCTATGAGTTTGAGTTGTGTCCTCTGATTTATCAAGTTTTGAGTCATTTGTTTATTGTTTGTACATTTGTATAATTGAAATTATCATTTACAGACATACAGTAGATTAAAGACTTAATGTTTGAAATATGTGTGGTCATGTTTTTTTTTTTTTGTAAGTTGAGAAAACCTGATCCAAAGTTTAAGTTATGTTATTTTTCACACAAATCCCACCATTATGTCAATTCCATTTCTATTTGCAAAGAATTTAATGCTGAATTCAATGATGTATTTACAAACTTTCTAGCTTCAAAATTAAAATTGACTGCCCAACAGACGTTTTAAGTTGAGCTCCCAACTATGTTAAGAATAGTGGTTATTTGATTTGGGAGTAAAATCATAACAGCACTTAAACTGGAACTTCAATTAATTCGTACTTTTAGAAAGAACTGGAACTTGCACTGGAACTCATTTATGTGATGAAATTTGGAACTTGAATCAAAGGGCCTCCCCCATTAAGTAGGTAAAGTCGGCCCTTGACGCAAATTTGGTCAAAAGTGGTTCCAAATGTTACTTGGGACCTAAAAACATTCCACCTAAATTTTTGACACCTCACCCCCACCCCTTCTGGAATTATCGCCCATTATATGCTAAAAATTCAATTCGCTATATTTCCAGTAAGAACGAGAGAAAATTTTTGAAATTTTCACGGATTTTGAGGGGTGCTTTCGCTGATTTTTTTCCATAACTTCGTTATACCCTTAGGTACAACATATAATTTTTTCAAAGTTCCTTTAGGGGGTGCAACATGCTGAAAAAAAAATGAAGTTTGAATAAAAACGTGTGTTTTTCAACTACCGCCCGCAACGATAACACTTAAAGCCCAGTCATTTTTGGTTCGGACCTAGAAAAAATTACAAGAAAAATGACTTATACCATACATGCGAAGAATGCCTTCCTAAGTAACATTCTGAAAGTTGCTTCTATAATGCCCGTTATTTTATGATGTCAAAAAGGAGACGTTTTATTAAATTTTTTGATTCCTTTACCCCTCTACCAATCCTCCATCCTCATATTCGGTAAATAAATAATGGGATGTGTTTGAAACCATTGTTTTTTGTTCCAAATTGAACCAGTGCATTGGAGTTTCTATTTTTTGACATCATTAACAGCTGATGTGAGTTATAGTTTAAGCTATTGGGTTTCATTGAGCAATGAAAAACGTAGATTATATTTTGGTGGTGAGCTGGAAATTGTATAACTTGTCTTTATACTTATACCAGTGCAATCCTCGCTTCGCTCTGATTGCCTTCACGCCCCTGCGAGGCTCGCTATCGCTTTGCGACTTTGTAAGGGATAAGAAGTATAAGCAATTCCTTCAAACATATATGTATATATATATATATAGATTTATCTATGGATAAAGTGGCATCATTTTTACAAAGTGGTATCTTTTTTTTGATGCCACTTTACCATCACATTGCTCATCGATTCAGCTATGTGTCATGACGTCACTGGTGTGGTTATTTGGGGGATGCCACTTTACCACTAATATTCTATTTTTCATACAAAAAATTTTTTTCGGTCTACGGTCGTAGTAGCCTCATCTTTTTGATGTTTACAGGTAAAGTGGCATCATTTTAAAAATTTGTTTCCAAGAAAACCTACGATATCATACATTCCGTTCGCCATTGTGGTGTCGTTAACGTGACATTAGATGCACTTCTGAGGAATGTGCAAAGTGATGCCACTTTGACCATAGATCACTATATATATATATAGTGATCTATGGTCAAAGTGGCATCACTTTGCACATTCCTCAGAAGTGCATCTAATGTCACGTTAACGACACCACAGTGGCGAACGGAATGTATAATTTCATAGGTTTTCTTGGAAACAAATTTTTAAAATGATGCCACTTTACCTGTAAATATCAAAAAAATGAGGCTACTACGACCGTAGACCGAAAAAAATTTTTTTGTATGAAAAATAGAATATTAGTGGTAAAGTGGCATCACCTAAATACCCACACCAGTGACGTCATGACACATAGCTGAATCGATGAGCAATGTGATGGTAAAGTGGCATCAAAAAAAAGATGCCACTTTGTAAAAAAGATGCCACTTTACCTGTAGACGACGAAAAATGATGCCACTTTATCCATAGATAAATCTATATATATATATATATATATATATATATATATATATATTTGTAATGATATAAACGCAATAATTATGCTGAAAACGGTTAAAATTTCACTTTCCCCAAGTTACGTTAAAACAAACGAAAACGCGCGGTCGAACATTTTTCAATTTTCAATTTTTACATGTCACAACGCTGTCAAAAGCTTCACAACGCGAACGAACAACCATAAAAATGACTAAAACGCCTCTAAAATTTTTGACTTCAGTAACCTCTGTATATAATTTTTGGAACTAAAATATTTTCAAAGAGTGAAGCAAGTGCAGTTAATAATATGTAGTCACTTGGCCCACTTGCCTTATGCGTAGAGGTGGCGCACTCCATTGAACCGCGCGTCAAGTGTTGAAGTTTAGAAGACATAGGTTCAAGCCTCATCGCGATCCATAATTTGAAAAAAAAAATTTTATCGATTTATCGTATAAATTTTTTTTAAAACTACTCACTACGATAGCATCATATTTATTATAATAATTATAATAATAGATTATTATTATATTTTTTTTCTTTTTGCGCCATGTACAGCTCAGGGCTAGGGCACGTAGAGTATGAACTAAAAAAAAAAAAACAAAGTCGAAAAAACTTCTAATCAGCTAAAAAATGATAATTTTTGGTAGACCGCAACACTGATTTTTGATGCAGTTGAAATGCGTCAACGCTAAACACACACACTTGCACACCCTTCCTATGCACTGCAACCGAGCGGATTTTTTATCCACATTTCTCTTTATTTTCTTGTAATTTTGAAATTATTATTATTATTATTATTACTGAAGTATGCCATCTTAAAGGATGAATGAATTCTCGACATTTCTCTCGCTTATAGTAGGTATCTAGGATGCGTAGTTTTGGAGTTATTTCGCTCTAAAACAAAAAACACGCGTTACGAAACTTTGAATCATAATATCTCAAAGAGTTCAAGTCCTAGAATATAAGTACAAGCGAACGAAATGTCCAGAATTTCATCCTCTTTAAAATGGCATGTAAAAAAACGCCAACTATAGATAAGCTCATAATCGGTTGTATAACCGATAACCAATTATAAGATGGACGAAACCTGACCGATTACGATGATCGGTTATCGTGCAACACTAATTTTTCGTGCATTATTTATTTGCCCTGTTCGTTCTCTAGAGTACTGTTTGACCCATAAAAAGTAAACTATAAATTATAAATGAAGTTGATGTTTGGCACATTAAACGAAAATAACTAATAAATTTAATTATTAGTGCATAGTGTTTTCGATTAAGTTGAAAAACACACTTTAAAAATAATGATAATAAACATAAAGTCAGAAAAAAAAATCAAAATACGTAACTATAATGAGAAACGAAGTAATACGTTACCTAATCTGCTGATCACAGGAATAGCAGCAAAAAATCATCTCCTAAAGTACGGATGATATTTTCATGAAAATACATACTTGGTTTACAGAATGCAATTCATGATAACATCATTCATATATGTGACCCTGGCCCAAGAAACACGGTTAGTGTCCTGTCATATCCATATTTCGCGAAAATTATACGTAACGGTATTATCGTGCGATTATTCGATCACGCGATGATCAGTCTTATTTTGTGAATTCTTTATTCAATTACTATTTCATGTTTGATTCTAATCGTTAGACAGTCGTCGCTGAAAACAAAATCCGTCCTAGCGGTATCTACACGAAATGATGTTTCGTTCCAATTGACAAGTCATATATTTAAAAATTAAAATTGGATTCGATAAATCCAAAGAAAAGAAGATATATTCGTACCGAAATCGGAATAGTTTTTCTCGTAGAGATCGAATCATATTCATTCTAAATTTTATTCACACTGCTGGAATAAAATAATAAATCGGCATCTCCGAGAAAACATAAAGAATAAAGTGCGTTCGATTCCTCTACCAAAGAAAGTCCGACGTCACATGTCCTCAACAAGTTTTTGAGAAAAATGCGTTTCAAATTTTTTATAACTCTGCACGCAAAAAACAACATGACAACATATTGTTTTCATCATATATATAAAGCTACAAGAAAAAAATAACAACAAAAATAGGGCCAAAAATATGTTGTTCCAATCGCCCAGCCTCTCCTAATAGACGGATTTCGGTAAATTTTTTTTTAATCGCAAAAATTATGCAGATATGTCATCAAGCAAAAAAAATTGAAAATTGTAATCAGAGAGTTGAAAAAAACAATTTTTCTCTTTTTTTATTACACAAAAATTAACGCGTTCGTTACGCGTTGCCATCAGGGGCGAAACTAAAGGGATATTGGGGCTCAAAACATCCCCCCCCATATTTTCGCCAACGAAAAATTCGGCAAATTTGATTACTTTTGTCGGCAATCTCAACATCTAAGCTCCGAAAAATAAGATAAAAATAAACAAAAATGATTAAGATATTCGGAGTTTCGGACTCGTTCGTTGTTGCCGACTTAATGATTTTGCCGATAATGCAATGCCGAATTATCACTAACTTATCAAGTAGAAAACATTTAATTTCTTCTAATTGACTTGTCCATTCGGAGTGGCTGAAATCTGGTGGCGAATGTCAGAACTGTTAAAAATAGGATAGATAACATTTAAAGAAATACATTGGCTCTTATAGGAGTATTTTCATTTTTTACCTTTTACGTAAAAACAAAGGATTTTTTGAAATTTTAGTTATATAATTATTTATTAAGAATTTTATGCTCTTTTCAACAATGTATTTTTGACCGCTGTAGCGTTTATATTTGCAAAAATATTATGAAATCATAATTTACATTTGAACAAAGGAAAAATGATTCTTCAACACGAAATTCGAAATTAAGTTCAACATCGTGACGTTCATGTAAACATTACTGCAGAGAATCTTAAGTTATCAAGAAAAACTGCTTTTAAAATGTAAACAGTTGATTTTTTATAAAAAGTACAGTTTTTTAAAATTGAATATTTTTTACACGTGTACAGCTTATCATTTCAACGTTGTTACTTGAGGCAAAAAGTGAAAGATTCTAAGCGAATTATCGACTGAGGGAATTAACATCTCATTGAAAGATAATATATTTCATTATGTTCCGTGGGAGAGAATGTGGTACTTTTTTATTAGCGGCCCCTAGCGGTAAAAAAATAATCATCAAAAAAAGAAACAATCTGCTCTCTGTGATTTTGATGATGTCATATTGTCATATACACTTTTCCAGTTATTATTATTTTGTTAAGCGGAAAACGGTTCAATTGAATTTAAAAGCATGTTAAAACTTAAAACTTGAAACGTATTTTTCATTTTTACCAGCTAATGTTTTTTTGCCTCTCACAACAACATTGAGTTGATAAGCTCTACACTATATAGTACATGTAAAACAGTTCATCCACGAATGTGATTACAGTCCTCACCTACTGCTCTTGCTACAACTATCGCACTCGTAAGCATTCACATACTTTTGCTTCCTCGTTGCGTAACATACTATTAGTTATCATTACCCCTCCACGCATCCCTTCTTGTATTCGAGGCAATAGCAAAAATGGGACAAGGAAAAAATCGTGCAGTGTTATCAACAGCCAAGCAGCGTAAAGACTATTGTACATAATTAAATTATACAATACATTTATTCGATCTAATGGCATTGCAAGCATGCAAGCATTAGTAAACGCAACGTAAATATAAACTGATGTGAATGTGCAGACGGCAGTATTGCCACAAATAAAAGGAAACTGATTTACTAGAATAAAAAGATGATTTTTATTTTTTATACTGATAATTTTCAAAAAAAATATTGCAGAATTGAAGTAAATTTTTTCTTCGAATAGTAATTATTTGTTATTTCTTAGGTCAAAAATTAAAAAAAAAATTAAAGAATTTTTGAAAAAATGTTTTTCTGCCCTTTATCGTTTGCAATGCAAAAACTGAAGTCCAGACGGACTTGAAACCATTTTCATTCAAAATAGCGAAAAATTTCATATATGAAAACAGGGTTTTGGAAACTTAACAGTCTTTTTTGGACCAGGGTCACATATTGCAAATTGATTTTTCGGCTGCTATTCTTGTGATCTGTAGATTACTTAATGAAAAATTAAATTAGTACAATTACGAGTTAAAATTAATGCTGTTAACACGAAAAAAACGCAAAACTCGTATTTAAATAATGTTTTTATTCAGTATAAACGAATGACAAAAGCGACGTTTCGCCGTCGTAGACGGCATCATCAGCTGATGATGCCGTCTACGACGGCGAAACGTCGCTTTTGTCATTTGTTTATACTGAATAAAAACATTATTTAAATACGAGTTTTGCGTTTTTTTCGTGTTAGTAGATTACTTAAATATACTTGGATTTTTATTTATTTAAATTATTTTGGATTTATGTTTTCGTTGATTTTATGGTTATTATTATTTTTATAAAAGCGTTTTCTAAGACTTGATTAAAAAAACCATTTACTAAAAATTAACTTTATTAGTTACGTTCAGTTAGGCAGTCAAAACAAATTTGATTTTCATTTTTCATCAATTTCAAAACATGCGATACACGCGAGGCGAAGTTTTCAGGAAATAAAAGGATAAGTCATTCAATTTCAAAAAACTTCATAATGCAGTTATTGATAAAAAGTTTCTCAAGTAAAGACACTAAAATGTTTATGAATAGCATCCACAAGATACAATATAATGCTTACAAAGTCTGGTTATTAAAAAAAAAGAACAGTGTATAAGCAACGTAACTTTGAACGATAATAGTATGATTTATTTTTAAGAGACGCCTGGGTTCTGGAACGGTACGTGGAGAGTTATTTTTTTTGTTTTTTCCAATTACTGAAAAAATTTTGTTTCAAGCTAACTTTAAGCATTTACCTTTCGTTCGACATATTTCTATCAATTAACAACATTGACATGCTTCAACAGCTGAAGAATCCGTATTTCTCTTAACGCTGTGATAGGAAACTGAAATATAAAATGAAAGAAAAATTACAACATTAAACTGAAGTTGCTTGAAATATGGGTATATTGTTTTATAGAAACAGAAAATTCGACAATTAAAAAACGAAGCAAGTGACAACATGGTTTACACTGTCGTACATACCAAAATATCAAGTTAGGTCACAAAAAATATGCTTACACAATTTCTAAATCATTAATCTCAGTTATGAAACAACTTACTCCTTCTTTTTCGTTATCCATTAAAACTTTTTTCATCGCAACATATTTCTTGGGATTCTTCCTTTCTCTAGCCTTGAAAACTTCCCTGAAATTTCATTATTTGAAATTATAAAACTACAATCATTTAATAAGATGATGATGATAATAAATAATAATACTATTGGTTTTTCTTTAATTATTGTATTCAAAGTGAAGTAAGAGTGAAACGGCACATATTTAAGCAGGAACATAAACTCATACCCAAATGTTCCTTGCCCGATTTTGGAAACCCTCTCGTATTTTGAAGCTTCGTCGCAAAAAGGGAAACTAAATTCCTCGATGTATTTTTCTTTCTCCCTGTTGTTCATATAAGTTGTCGAAACAGTAGTATTACTTGGATTGACAGTGGTATTAGATCTATTCAACGATGAATGCATTTCCACTGATTATAAAGAAAAACGGAACTGTCCTGAAAGTTGCGAAAAAAATTTCGAAGATAGATAAATCTATCTACGTTCTTTAACAACAAGTCATTTTTCTATTATTACAAATATTCATCCATCATACTCATATATTTAATATGTAAAATACTATTAAATCAATCATAAGTTAAAAAGAAATGATCCACTATATGGTACAATACATGGAAATACAATAATTAAACAAAATTAATATGACAGTCGTTCACATATTCAGAATATAGAATAATAATGAGCCTGGACTAAGAATGCATTCCCAACACTCAGATAGCGTTTGTAACGAAAAGCTACGGTGTGTCACACAAATAAGCAGGGTCGAGCATGAACTTGTTGAACGCATATTATCCAAACTGTACCCCCAAACTGGCCAAGGTCAAATTATATGAACTGATAACAATATTCCAGTGTGTAGATTATTTATTTTGTGCGTTTGAATCTTTGACTATATACTAGATGGACCGAGCTAGCAACAAGCAAATGCCAACCCAAAAACGGTGATACATTACCACTGCTGGGCGCGTTCGCGTTCAGGAACGCGCGTTCGAACGGAACGGGGTGAGATTCTCTTATCAATTGAACGAACGATGAACGGAACGGGAAGAATAAATATAAAAGTTGGAACGGAACGGAACGGAACGTTTTATTTTCTTGAACGTAAATTTTAAACGCTGTTCATTTATCGTTCAAGAAAAACTTGTCTTTTTACCCTTTTTAGTTTTTTTTCTCAATTTTCTATTTCTTCACTTCGTCTTTCTCAAGTTTTGTGTCGTGGTATTCACTATCACTATTCATTTGGTGTACTTCTCGTGGCGTAATTGGCTGACTGTTAATTATTCATTATTTTAATGTTGAATTGCGTTTAGTAAAAGTGAAAAGCAGATGTTTTGAAGAATTTCAATTTGGTTCAATATAATCGTCTATTCACGAAGCGTTCATGAATGTGAACGGGAACGGAACGCGTGAAATTTTGGAAATAATTGAACGGAACGCTGAACGGAACGGAATTTTTTGGCCAGTGAACGGAACGGAACGTGAACGTCAAATTTGAGAATTTCATTGAACGGGAACGAACGCCGTTCAAAAAAAACCTGAACACGCCCAGCAGTGTACATTACACAGATTTTTTCAGAACACTCGTGACTAAATTCAAAATGCGCATGCGTAAATTTATTCCCCGCTAATAGTGCGGCAAGGGGACATCGATAGTACTGCTTAAAATCAGAATAACATGAATGTGATACAAAGTGGTTTTACCTATAACAGGTTAAACCATTCCGGCTGGCCACCAAGAAATTTTAATAAATTTCTATTGGTTCTCCCAGCCACAAGAGTCTGAGAACAACAACCAATGATAATGAAAAATATTTGGTTCTGAATGACGTCAATATGAGCAGCTAAATGTACACTAAGGCACCTATAAAAGATGAGTAGAGGAAGACGCCATATTGGTTCAGAAAAATCACCAGAATTTTCAAAAATTTGACTACATAAAATCGTAAAAATTGAGCGGAGCTTGTTTTTGATATGGCTTTTTGAAAAATATAGTTTTTCTGATTATATCACTATTCTTTTATTTTTCAATTCCTTTCAAATTCAATTTTTACGAACTTCGAAAATTATTTTCTATGAACCAATATGGCTTTTTCCTCTACCTTCTTTTATAGGTACTCTAATGTACACGTGGACTTATCACTTTTGCGGCGTAAGGGGAGAAATCAAATTTTATCAATGCTCATTAAGACTGATGCCTTATTGGCTGTTGATATTATCAACTCACAGTTGCTCATATTGACGTCATCAGTAAACGATGCACTTGAAAAAATAAAGTTGAAATTTTTCACATGATCTCAAATGGACTGCATTATGCAACAATGTTCTAAGTGAAATGAGGCGCCATAAACTTCAACTACATCAAGTTTCTGATGTAATGTAAATTATAACAAAGCCAGTCAATCAAACTGAACAAATTTCGCTTGTTTGTCTTTGAACTTATTTAAATAACATGAATGATTTCGTTCATTACTAGTTTTTCTCATTGAAAACAAAAATAAGATCGATCAACAAGTCTATGGCGCCTCATTTCACTTAGAACATTGTTGCATAATGCAGTCCAAAATATGGTGTAACCTGTTATAGGTCAAACCACTTTGAATGTGATAAAGGCAGTGATGGGCACGCTCCGGAAAAAAAAGAGCGCGCTCCGCTCTTCGCTCCAAGTGAGAAAAAAAAGAGCGCGCTCCGCTCTCGCTCCAAGTGAGAAAAAAAAGAGCACGCTCCGCTCTCGCTCCTGGAGCGGTCAGGAGCGGTCGGAGCGCCGCTCTTTTAAAGTGAATTTTGGTATATAGATATGTTGGTTGAATTTAAACCTATTTTTATTAATTATTTTTCGATTAAATCAATTTTAGTGAGTGGTGAACTGGTGAAATGGTGAATCTTGATTTATGAGTACCTATAACATGAGGATTTAACAGTGTTGTAGGAACAAACCAAAGAACGAGAACGAAGAACAACAAGAACGGAGAATTTTTATTGTTCCTGAGGGACAGGACCAAGATCGAGAACATAAAAGTGATATAGCTGAAGAACAAAGAACAGAACGAGAACAGAATATTTTCAAACTGAAAGATCAAAGAACAAAACGAGAACCAACTAATGAACAATGTTGAGGTACAAAAACAAGAAGAACGATGTAATTTTTTGTTGTTCTTCGTTCTTTTGAAAGTTCATGATTTATTGGGATCCTTCAGCGAAAGAGTCGGTACCTGGTGGTAAAACGATGAACTACTGAAAACGGGGATTTCAATAATTGATAAAGTATCATTATTGGCAATGAATTAATAATTGTGGTATTGAATTGAATTATTTTGAATAGAATTAATTGTTTTTTGTTCACTGGTAAAGATAAATTGAATTCCAGTGTTATTGTTACGAAATAAATGATTATTTTTCATACACTTACCAATGATTAGCGATACAATTATTGTGAATATCATGAATACCATGCGAAAGAATCTCATTTATAAACCAAAATGATAGATAAGTATCAAATTGGCCAAACCCAACTCCTTCATTCCATTTATTCGATTTATATTCAAATAATTTAAACATTTCACTGTGTGAGTCTGCAACTGGCGGCAAAAATTCCCCGTTT
>VFXL01000420.1:0-40001 GCA_009761765.1 Phenacoccus solenopsis | reverse complement strand
TCAGAACTGATAAGACCATTAAATGTAAACACGACACTAGCGCGCCACTGCTCTGAAGGGTCCCAATTATAAAATTAATAGATGATATCATGAAGGGAAAGAGAAAATAAGAAATTTATACTTCAGGCAAGTGCTACATATACCCATATAGGTATTTTTTTTTTTTTAATTATTAGCTTCAATTATTTGATTTTCAATTTCAACAACAACATTAACTGTAAACACGTTATCAAAAAAAGAAAGAAAGAAAGAACAAAAGAAAAGTTGAAGAACGAGAACAGAACGAAGAACGAACAAGAACGAGACTATAAAGGATTGAAAGAACAAAGAACAGAACGAGAACAACATTGTAAAGAATTAAAAGAACGAAGAACGGAACGAGAACAGTTGAAACATTGAGAATAAGAACGAGTCAGGAACAGGATCAAATGACTGGGTCTTTCCAGGAACGAGAACAGGAACAAGAACAAACCTATGCTCGTTCCTACAACACTGGATTTAATACCGTGCGCACAACTAATTCTTTACACATCAACGTAAAAATCTGCTAAAAACGCATTTTACATGATTTCAAAATCAATATTAAAACTTATTAAAACTATATAGAATTATTTTTGACACCAATTTCTTATCAAGTAATACTATAAAACTGATTAGAACTATAAATCAATCCACAGTTTCAAGTTGTAATGTTATTTCAAAATTACATGAATTGATTTTTGTAACTTTTTTTGCCGGTGTGTAATAAATCAATTGCGCGCACGGTATAGAAAGAAACAGTCTAATAAATAATAATTATAAAATAAAAAATTCAAATATTCATTTATTGAAACGTTCCAATGATAGAGGAGCGTTATCAGAGGAGCGCGCTCTTTTCTTTAAATTTCCGCTCCAGGCTGGAGTACTCCGGAGCGCGCTCCGGTTGTTGTAGTTGTATTAAAAAAAGAGCGCGCTCCGCTCTCGCTCCGGAGCGAGAGCGGAGTACTCCGACCGCTCTTCCGCTCCCAACCGGAGCGTGCCCATCACTGGATAAAGGACTTCAGGCATGCGCAAGATATAAGTTGCAACGAGTGTTCCGACTCTGATGCATGTAATGTTTCACCGCAGTTTTCCTACACGTAACTCGGTCCATCTAGCATAATATAGCAACACCTCCTATAATAAAAGGCCTGGGCGCAGGCAAGGCGCAGGTGTTGTGACGTCACGCTTAGGAGGTTGAAGTTGCGCGTTTTACATTGTTTCTTATGTAATTTTGCGAATTTTTACGGCGCTCCAGGCGACGCCAGCGACTTGGAAAAAATTTCACCGTAAAAAGGAGATTATGGGGAGTATGTGAAAAAAATTAAGACTTATAAATGCATAAATACAGATTTTTGAAAAAAATAACAAAATCGCTATTTTGATAGGTAGAAGCAGGGCTGCAAAAACGGAACGATAACGTTATCCGGTATCGTTCCGGTATTGTTTTTCAAATGGATTCGGTATCGTTATCGTTCTGGTATCGTTATTTAATATGTTCCGGTATTTTGTATCGTTACCGTTTCGTTATTTGAAATGTTCGGGTATTGGTATCGGTATCGGTACTGGTATTGGTATCGTTATTTTTCAAAAATTATTGAATATGTATTCCAAGTTTTAAACCAACTTTCAAAATTGGAAAAAAATCTGGTCCAGCCTAATAATAATAAGAATGAATTGTAAGCACTATTATTAATTTTTTTCCATGTGATTACGTTAATCAAATAAAAATTATTAATTAATTTGATTGTATTAAATGGCTAAATAAATATAAATGCTTACAGCTATGTCCGGTATTGCTACTATTCTTTTAAAGCATTTTATAAATCATTCACAAAAATAGGTCAGAGCCGTCAGAGGGCCACAAGAGATCATGACAGTTGACACCATTATGAACATAACGCAGACAGCACCTCCAATTATCTGGTATAATAACATTAATAACAAGTAACAACACATCTCAAAATAAATAAACTTTTTAAATTTTGGTGTAAATTGACAATTAATAACAGATAGGTAAGCTCGTTTTAGAAAAAAATATGAAGGTCAATTTTTTTGAAATGATTGTGTTGTTATTAGCGCTGGTGATAAAAACGTCAAGAATGGAAGGAAACGAAGAGATTGGAACAATTTTTGAGGGATAGAAACGAAGGGAACGATACGACTTTGAATGAGCAAAGAGCGTTATATGAATGAAAGGAAATGAAAATCAAAAGATGTAAGCAAGAGGAGATGGGAACGATTCAATTTTTTTTGCTCTTTTCTCACTGCCCCAAGCTGGTGCTAAGTGCGTCCCAAACTCAAGCTGTCACGATATTTTACCAACATTTTCGATTTTCTCATGTTTATCGTTGTTGTTTTGCCTAGGCGTTATCATTACAAATTACAAAATTTTATATTTTACTTGAAAGTTGAAAAAAAAATCGAAACAATGGATCGAAACGGAACGATAATCGATAAAATGCAATATGAAGGCAAAAAGATGGAAACGGATAGAAACGAAATGTTTGAAAATACAATACTAATGCCTTTAATTATAAGTAATGAGAGAGGTGAACAGGTGATAGGGATAGGGTTGCTACATAACATGTACATCTACAATTTCTACATACTTGATAATTTACTCAAATAATACTGGCAATTTTATTTTTTACATATTATTAATAGGAAAAATGAAAAAAAAAATAATAATAACGGAAAAATAACGGAAAAAGGTTCCGGTATCGGTATTGTTCTGGTGTCGGTTTTCAAATTTTCTAGTATCTGGTATCGTTTCGTTACCGTTTTTTAATTTTTCCGTTATCTGGTACAGGTATCGTTACGTTATTTACCGGAAAATGCCGTTTCGTTACGTTTTTCCGTTCCGTTAAGGTATCGTTTTTGCAGCCCTGGTGTTGAATATAGTCAAAGGTTGTTCCATTCTCAACTGAGACAGACTATAAATCCACCAGAGGTGTTCCCGCTCACGAAAAATATGAGCGCGCTCCCGCTCCCGCTCTTAAAAAATGAGCGCGCTCCCGCTATCGCTCCTAAAGAATGAGCGCGCTCCCGCTCTTAGAGAATGAGCGCGCTCTCGCTCCCGCTCATGAGCGCAGTTCCGCTCCCGCTCCCGCTCATGAGCGCAGTTTCGCTCACGCTCTCGCTCAAAATATGAAATTACTAAACTATTACGTTGTATGTTCTTAAAACATGTTTATTTACTTTATTTCAAGCACAACTCAATATTTAATGGAGTTAAAAATTAAAATTATAACTTATTAGAAGTCAATAACAATAACCTATACTAGTTCTTCTCATTAGTAACTTAATAGCGCGCTCATTTGGCATAAGCCGAAATGAGCTCGCTCTTGCTTCCGCTCATATGAAATGAGCGCGCTCTCGCTCTCGCTCATACAAAATGAGCGCGCTCTCGCTCCCGCTCATACAAAATGAGCGCGCTCCCGCTCCCGCTCACGAAATGCGCTCTCGCTCGTGAGCGCGCTCCCGCTCACGCATAATGAGCGCGTGAGCGGGAACACCTCTGAAATCCACTGCTGGGCGCGTTCAGGTTTTTTTTGAACGGCGTTCGTTCCCGTTCAATGAAATTCTCAAATTTGACGTTCACGTTCCGTTGCGTTCACTGGCCAAAAAATTCCGTTCCGTTCAGCGTTCCGTTCAATTATTTCCAAAATTTCACGCGTTCCGTTCCCGTTCACATTCATGAACGCTTCGTGAATAGACGATTATATTGAACCAAATTGAAATTCTTCAAAACATCTGCTTTTCACTTTTACTAAACGCAATTCAACATTAAAATAACGAATAATTAACAGTCAGCCAATCACGCCACGAGAAGTATACCGAATGAATAGTGATAATGAATACCACGACACAAAACTTGAGAAAGACGAAGTGAAGAAATAGAAAATTGAGAAAAAAACTAAAAAGGGTAAAAAGACAAGTTTTTTCTTGAACGATAAATGAACGGCGTTTAAAATTTACGTTCAAGAAAATAAAACGTTCCGTTCCGTTCCAACTTTTATATTTATTCTTCCCGTTCCGTTCATCGTTCGTTCAATTGATAAGAGAATCTCACCCGTTCCGTTCGAACGCGCGTTCCTGAACGCGAACGCGCCCAGCAGTGCCTCTAACTATAATATAATATTCCATCGACGCTCGCTCAGATCTGCTTATTTTTGTGATATTCTTTTGTTATGGCGTTGTCATTCTCAGAATGCATTCTATGTTTTCTTGCATTTTCATTTTCCAGGTAAATCTTGATATTTTGAATTCTTGTGTATTGAAGTGAACTCATGTCGTAAGTAGTAGAATGAATTCTGAAATTCCTTATTTTGGTTCACAAACTTTGGACGTTGAGGTTATAAGTAGCGAAAGCGAAAAATGGACCGCACAGAATGTTTTGGAAATCTTGGAAACTGCGTGGATGAATGAAAAGTTTAGTCCAGAAATTTTACCGCACAAGATGGACTTCATTGATTGTATGATGGAGCAAATCAAGTGTATGGAATGCAACATAAGGTGCTTACCCAAAGGAGATACCAAGGTAGACATTCATAAAATTGAATTGGAAAGAATTCGCTACCTAGTCACTAATTATCTCCGATGTCGCGTTAAGAAAATAGAACGTTTTGCTGCTCACGTGTTGGAGCATGAAGCGAATAGAGGTCCTGATGAACGTTATCTATCTGATTCGGAAGTAAAATTTGCATTTGAATATATACAGCATTTGAATGGTCACTTCCAGTCTGTTATTAAAGAAATGCCATATAATTTGCAAACTTCGTGTGACAATGATGGAAGTATTAAACCAAACATCGACAGCTATGTTTTTTTGAAAACCAATAGAGCTGTATCTAGCATTATTGTAAAAGACGTTTTTGAAAACCGTGAAGAAGAAATTACGCTAAGCGACAATACGCAACACTTATTACCATATATCTCTGTATCTGAAAGTGTTAAAAATGGTGAAGTACAATTGATTTGAATGAACTTTCAAATAGGATGTGATCTTGCTTCATTTTGTATTGCTGAAATCCTAAATGTATAAGAATGAGTCTTGATGAAATTGATTCGAAATATTTATTTCTATGATGTTCCTTAATATTAGATGGTATGGAAATTAGAAGCCACTCTATGATGTAAATAAATATTCGAATTGGTTATTCCTTCATTTCAAAGTGTAACGCCTGAATAAAAATAAAACTTAGACCATTTAGTATTTAACATAGACCGCGCTAACTAATGGAAAATCACGTTATCAGTGGCTCCAACATATGAGTGATTCTATAAGCGATTCAGTTCCAAACAAATTGAATTATCAGTGATTATCAAGATTTTTTTCCCAGGTTTTTCGGGGTTTTTATTTTATTAATGTTGAAAATGTGTTAAAATGAATTAATGAATATGATTTTTGAAACCTGCATTGCTTGTGGTGATCGAGATTCGACGATTTCAAGGTTTAAGTAAGTATTTATGGCTTTTATGCTTTATTTCGCAGTCAATGTGTTTTACATACCAGGGCTGTTAACAATAACTAAAACTCTTAACCTTAACTCAAACTGACTCGTATTTTCACGCATCAAGAATATAACTGAATTTAACTTTAACTATAAATCCCAACATATGTAACTGAATAAAACTTTAACTAATATTTTCAGTCCTTAAACTGAATCAAACTTTAACTTAAACTTAAAAAAAATCGTTTTGGTTAAAGTCTCAAGCAAATTTCCAATTTTCCAATTTTGAACGAACATTCAGCGACTTGAGGTTCATTTTAGGTCCTTTGCGATACAGTCTCAAAGGGTCTATTAATTTATTAATGATCTTTTGTTACTGCGAAATAATTATAGGTAGTTTTGAAAATTAAAATTTTAAATGTGAAATTTAAAATTAAATTTATTTTATATTTTTATAAATGCTTGATTTATTGAATTTGGAAACTCTTATGCCTTATTTCATCTTTTCATCGTACATAAAAAGCGGATATGATATAATTAATAGGTAACCACATTATTTCATTATAACTTCAACTTCTTCAACTATTTTAAAAGAAGAATTAAACTTTAACTAACTTTAACTTTAACTTTTTCAACTATAAAGAAGAATTTAACTTTAACCTTAACTCTAAACTTTTATTTTATTTAAGTTAAAACTAGTTTACTTCAACTTTAACTATAACTTAAACTTTAAGTGAAAGGAATAAAACTGCTAACTTTAACTCTTATTTTTGTTTTGAAAGACTAAAACTTTAACTGAATTTAACTAATATACGTTTAAGTTAACAGCCCTGTTACATACTTCCTAAAGAAAAAGATGCGAGGGAAAGATGGCTTAGGAATTGTGATGTACTGCCACCATACGAATTCTCAAAATCTGCAAAAATATGTGCCCTGCACTTTGCAGAAGAGGCATTCTCTACCCCGAAAACAGAAACAGTTCGTCGAAGAAGGTTACGGAAGAATGCAGAACCCAGTTTTCGAGTAGAGTTTGCATGGTATTTCTTTATTTAGTTGAAAGAGAACGCAATGTGTTAGTGATTTCTAAAGTCCAAAAAAAATTTTAATTCAAGTCAAATGAGATCTTTTGAAAACATATGAGTGAAAAAAGAAATACCATACAAACTCTACTCGAAAACTGGGTTCTGCATTCTTCCGTAATCTTCTTCGATGAACTGTTTCAACGTGATAGAAATCACTGAGTCATAGGAAAAATTATTTTTTTACACATAATAGAGTAATTTGTTAAAAGAATTACGAAAAGAATTATTTAAAAAGTTAATAATCACGTATTCATTTCATATAGCTAATAAAATTATTGATAAATTGTGTTTGTTTGGAACTGAATCGCTTATAGAATCACCCATATGTTGGGACCAGGTTCTTATCAGTTAGAGCGGTCTATGTTAATACTAAATGGTCTAAGAAATAAAATCATGAAAAAAAATGTTTATAATTAATAAATTTAGAGAAGAAAATCACCATACACCGCCATGCACTAAAATTATTCATTTTAATAGATATGTATGTGTATTAGGGTGGATCAAAAAACAAAACACATCTTAGATTTTGATGAAATTTTGTGAGGTGGTCAACTTTGGGTGGAGACCTCCCAGAAAATTTTGAGCCACCTACATGAAAGGTGAGGGGAGCAGGAGGTTCTCAAAGTGCATCACCTTTTGAAAAATTCGCTGTTCTTTGTGTTTCTTGGCCAGTCAAAATGGTGTGAGAAACCCTTTATAGCACTTGAAAGCAGAGTTGGGCAGAGTGGCTCAAGAGCGAAAGAACGAGACGTTCCGCTCACTTTCCGCTCGGAGTGGAGAAGAGTTTATTCTTCAGCATTCTGAGTGAAATTCTGAGCGAATTCTTTAGGTTTTTTTTTGCTTATCAATTCAACCAATCATGAGCGAGTACATATTACCTATGTAGATCCCTATTTATCATTTCACGTCATTTTTCTCATTACTGGGGAAAGAGAACGAAGAATCTGAAGAACGGGGGACTCATTCGTTTGTTCGCGAGCGATTTATTATTACGCTCTTTTTCGCTCTTCAAAGAGCGCATTCCGAGCGCGCTCGGAGTGATGCCCAACTCTGCTTGAAAGGTGCAATTTAAGTTTCTTGATCATCGCTATCTTTATCCTTATTGGATAAGAATTAGCTCACTCACATAAGAACAACAGTATAACATCCGTCCACCCTCGATTAGTTACAAACGCGGCCACCCGCAGCAGTGCAAAGGGCTATTTTTCTCGCGACGTGCATTTAAAATACATTGGGAGCGCAAATTTTTAGAACTTCAAGTCCACGTTGCTCGAAATTTTCAGCGGCACCATAGGGTTTTTAAATTGCTATCTTATAAAAAATTTCACGCTCTTTCCAATGGTATATAATGAAAATTTTTTTTGATCAATATTTCTACTAGATATGGAGGTTTTAAATTCAAAAAACGTATCTTAGCTAGGAAAACGCGTACTTTTCGTAACTTCACATTCACGTTACTCAAAATTTTGAGCAGCGCTATGACGTTTTTAAATTACTGTCATATAGAAAATTTCACGCTCTTTCCAATGGTGTATAATAAAAATATTTTTGATAAATATTTCTAATAGATATAGCGGTTTTAATGTTGAATATTGTATTTCACTTATATAAAAACACGTAGTTTTCGTAACTTCACATTCACCTTACACAGAATTTTGAGCGGTACCATGGGGTTTTCAAATTGTTATATTATAGAAAATTTCACGCTCTTTCCAATGGTGTACCATAAAAAATTTTTTGATCAATATTTTCACTAGATAAATGGATGTTTTAAATTCAAAGTACGTATCTTAGCTAAGAAAATTCGTATTTTTTGTAATTTCACATTTACGTTACTCAAAATTTTGAGCGGCACCATGAGGTTTTTAAATTGCTATCTTATAGAAAATTTCACGATCTTCCCAATGGTGTATAGTAGAAATATTTTTGATAAATATTTCTAATAAATATAGGGGTTTTAATGTTGAACATTGTATTTCACCTATATAAAAACGAGTATTTTTCGTAACACGCAGTATCCTCATTACTCAAAATTTTCAGTTTCATCATGAAGAAAATTCAATGCTCTTTCCGATTGTATATACGTAATAAAAATCTTCGTGATTAATATTTCCTCTAATTATGGCAGTTTAAATGTTAAAAACTCTTATTTTATCTAAATAAAAATTCGTGTTTCCTACTTTTAAAACTTGTTGAAATGAAAATCATTACCAATCAATTTTGTTCACACCCAAAAGGAGATCGTGAGATTTCATGCTGAATAATAATTCTCAACTGTAAAACATTGTGCATGTAATAATCTATAGGAAATTTTGAATCACCAGCCTAAACGCGACTATTAACCATATTGGTAAAATTATTCATTTTCACACATATCTAGGTATTTGCAAAGTGCTAATTAAAAATAGAATGAAAATTAGTTCAACAATCTTGTTTTTGCTTGAGACTGTATGTGTTGTGAATTGTGATAAATTGCAGTTGCCTGCATTCACGAGGGAATGGTCAGAACTGTCCATCGCCAATCTCTTTGGTAGGTAGCCTATCTTGTAGTACTTGAGGAGTAAACCAACGCGCCATATTCAGTTTCTCGGAAACGAAGCTTATTTGGAGAAGCAGGGTTGCCAAATGTTGAAAATCAAAAATTCCTTATTATTTGAAAAAATATTTCTTAATGTTAATCATTGGAAATTGTAGAACTATTTAATAAAAGTCATGTCATGTTTTCATATCGGAGGAAGAAAAGTGTACTTATAAAGGTATACCTATAATTTTGATCATTATTTACTTTTTTGGCGGGTAAATGGTAATTTGAATTTTTCGTTTCTTTTTTATTTGTTGTTGTTCATTTGTATTTTTTTAATGTTAATTTAGATGATAAATTGAAGAAATAGTTCACTTCTATGCTTAAACAATTGATGAAGTTATATATTTTACATAAAATTAAATGTGTAAATGATGATTTATATCAAGGAAATGATACACACACAATACTTTTTCACAGTTTTCCCACGCGCATTAATTTCATAATTATATGATGCCGCCCTTCTACACATTAATTGGTCTCCTCAAATGTGAAGCAGACATCGCAGTTATAAATTTATTATAGACATGTTCAACAGTTATAATAACCAAATGAACGTAAAAATAAATAATTCGTTCATCTGATGTATCAATTTTAAAAGAATGCTTAGCACATATAAATGTAAAAATATTGTTTTATCGATTGTTTAAACATAGAAGTGAATTATTTCTTTAATTTATCACCTGAATTAGCATTAAAAAAATAAAAATAAAAACAACAAATAAAAAAAAACGAAAAATTCAAATTACCATTTACCCCCAAAAAAGTAAATAATGATCAAAATTATAGGTATACCTTTATAAGTACACTTTTCTTCCTCCGATATGAAAACATGACAACGACTTTCTATTAAATAGTTCTACAATTTCCAATGATTAACATTAAGAAATATTTTTTTCAAATAATAAGGAATTTTTGATTTTCAACATTTGGCAACCCTGCTTCTCCAAATAAGCTTCGTTTCCGAGAAACTGAATATGGCGCGTTGGTTTACTCCTCAAGTACTACAAGATAGGCTACCTACCAAAGAAATTGGCGATGGACAGTTCTGACCATTCCCTCGTCAGTGATGGGCACGCTCCGGAAAAAAAAGAGCGCGCTCCGCTCTTCGCTCCAAGTGAGAAAAAAAAGAGCGCGCTCCGCTCTCGCTCCAAGTGAGAAAAAAAAGAGCGCGCTCCGCTCTCGCTCCTGGAGCGGTCAGGAGCGGTCGGAGCGCCGCTCTTTTAAAGTGAATTTTGGTATATAGATATGTTGGTTGAATTTAAACCTATTTTTATTAATTATTTTTCGATTTAATCAATTTTAGTGAGTGGTGAACTGGTGAAATGGTGAATCTTGATTTATGAGTACCTATACATGAGGATTTAATACCGTGCGCACAACTAATTCTTTACACATCAACGTAAAAATCTGCTAAAAACGCATTTTACATGATTTCAAAATCAATATTAAAACTTATTAAAACTATTGACGTCGTACATCCCTGTGGCGCGCTGCAATCGTTTTCGCTGATAACAGTTGTAATAGGGGTCTGGTATATTGCGCTATATGGCAGTATTCGGAATTTTTCAGTTTTTTATAATTAAAATGAAATAAAATCCATGTTTTAAAGAAATTTTATTATACCGCATTTCATCCTATTCAATATGTGACGTTTTAGGTTAAGGAGCGACGATGTAGTGCTTTTTTATTTCGTAGTAATGTTTTCATTCCAAATGGATAAGACACTGCGAAACGTGATTTTTTAACGCTTTTCAATTAATCTTTGATAAGTGTTGTGATTTTTTACTGCAAGTTCTTGAATTAAAAGTATCGAAAATATTCGAAAAAAGAACGCATGATAGCAAAAAGGCGCCAAATCATATTTCTAATAATTTATAATCACACACAGGGCTGCAAAAACGATACCTTAACGGAACGGAAAAACGTAACGAAACGGCATTTTCCGGTAAATAACGTAACGATACCTGTACCAGATAACGGAAAAATTAAAAAACGGTAACGAAACGATACCAGATACTAGAAAATTTGAAAACCGACACCAGAACAATACCGATACCGGAACCTTTTTCCGTTATTTTTCCGTTATTATTATTTTTTTTTTTTTTCATTTTTCCTATTAATAATATGTAAAAAATAAAATTGCCAGTATTATTTGAGTAAATTATCAAGTATGTAGAAATTGTAGATGTACATGTTATGTAGCAACCCTATCCCTATCACCTGTTCACCTCTCTCATTACTTATAATTGAAGGGCTGAGAATCAAAGCTCACATTTGCCAAAAAAAAAAATTGATTTTATCATAGAATCGGAATGAGTCTTCTACCGTGCGCGCAGGTAATTACTTACACACCAGCGCAAATTGTTCGAAAACTCATTCATGTAATTTTGAAATAAATGTTATAACAGGAAATTGTGGGTTTATTTATATTTTTAATTAATTTTGTAACATAATTAAATTAGAAACAGGGATAAAAGACCATTTCAAAACTTGTGATACTATTTTCTAAATTTTGAAAAACTAGTTTTAATACATTTTTGCGCTGATGTGTAAGTAATCATTTGCGCGCACGGTATCATCTACCAACACACAATATTACTTTTTTTACAAACCACCCCTTTCTGGTATAAAACCCCCCTTGAAGTGACGAGTTAGAATCAAAACTCACATTTGCCACTGCCAAATGTGAGTTTTGTCACGAACATTTTGTAATGCGTGCAAACTGAAGTGATAACGTAATAACAACGTCGTTAGTGTCAATAATGTGGTAGCAACTGCGTTATTTTTACAATACATTGTCATCAATTCGTGTTTTTATTACATTTTACGCAATGGGAAATGGTAAGAAACGTATATTGTTTATTTTTGAAAATGGTTTATATCTCAAGAATAATGCAGTGGGTAAAAATTTTTATGAGACAAATTTTTTTTTTTTCATTTTCTACAACTTTTGTTCTATAAAATTTTCTGTAGCTGTAAAAGAAAAAAAAGTTCGAGATAAAACTCACATTTGCCATTCTTCTTTCTCAATTTAAAGGACAATGGTTGGTACTAAAAAAAAATATATATTGTGAATTCTATTTTTTGATCCTACTTAACATGCAGACACGATTGCAGCATCCCTGGTGGCCGGGATCTGTACCAAAACAGTTTTTCGCGTTTTTCTCAGAATCGCTTATGATGGCAAATGTGAGTTTTGATTCTCAGCCCTTCAATTAAAGGCATTAGTATTGTTTTTTCAAACATTTCGTTTCTATCCGTTTCCATCTTTTTGCCTTCATATTGCATTTTATCGATTATCGTTCCGTTTCGATCCATTGTTTCGATTTTTTTTTCAACTTTCAAGTAAAATATAAAATTTTGTAATTTGTAATGATAACGCCTAGGCAAAACAACAACGATAAACATGAGAAAATCGAAAATGTTGGTAAAATATCGTGACAGCTTGAGTTTGGGACGCACTTAGCACCAGCTTGGGGCAGTGAGAAAAGAGCAAAAAAAAATTGAATCGTTCCCATCTCCTCTTGCTTACATCTTTTGATTTTCATTTCCTTTCATTCATATAACGCTCTTTGCTCATTCAAAGTCGTATCGTTCCCTTCGTTTCTATCCCTCAAAAATTGTTCCAATCTCTTCGTTTCCTTCCATTCTTGACGTTTTTATCACCAGCGCTAATAACAACACAATCATTTCAAAAAAATTGACCTTCATATTTTTTCTAAAACGAGCTTACCTATCTGTTATTAATTGTCAATTTACACCAAAATTTAAAAAGTTTATTTATTTTGAGATGTGTTGTTACTTGTTATTAATGTTATTATACCAGATAATTGGAGGTGCTGTCTGCGTTATGTTCATAATGGTGTCAACTGTCATGATCTCTTGTGGCCCTCTGACGGCTCTGACCTATTTTTGTGAATGATTTATAAAATGCTTTAAAAGAATAGTAGCAATACCGGACATAGCTGTAAGCATTTATATTTATTTAGCCATTTAATACAATTAAATTAATTAATAATTATTATTTGATTAACGTAATCACATGGAAAAAAATTAATAATACTGCTTACAATTCATTCATTATTATTATTAGGCTGGACCAGATTTTTTTCCAATTTTGAAAGTTGGTTTAAAACTTGGAATACATATTCAATAATTTTTGAAAAATAACGATACCAATACCAGTACCAATACCGATACCAATACCCGAACATTTCAAATAACGAAACGGTAACGATATAAAATACCGGAACATATTAAATAACGATACCAGAACGATAACGATACCGAATCCATTTGAAAAACAATACCGGAACGATACCGGATAACGTTATCGTTCCGTTTTTGCAGCCCTGATTCACACAATCACCAACTTTTAAATTCGATATTTATCAAACTATAAATCGTAGGAAGCAGGTAATAGCATTTTTGGAAAGAACACAAAATTCTACATTTAAATATTTCAGTTAAAAAAGTTATTACAGCTTTTAATTTGAAAAAAATCGTAAATTCGAAATTTTCCCATATAACTGAATATATAAGACCCCTAATACAATTCTTATCACTTCTTATCGGATTTTTAGTTCCAAAATGTGCGACGTCAATATAGAATTATTTTTGACACCAATTTCTTATCAAGTAATACTATAAAACTGATTAGAACTATAAATCAATCCACAGTTTCAAGTTGTAATGTTATTTCAAAATTACATGAATTGATTTTTGTAACTTTTTTTGCCGGTGTGTAATAAATCAATTGCGCGCACGGTATAGAAAGAAACAGTCTAATAAATAATAATTATAAAATAAAAAATTCAAATATTCATTTATTGAAACGTTCCAATGATAGAGGAGCGTTATCAGAGGAGCGCGCTCTTTTCTTTAAATTTCCGCTCCAGGCTGGAGTACTCCGGAGCGCGCTCCGGTTGTTGTAGTTGTATTAAAAAAAGAGCGCGCTCCGCTCTCGCTCCGGAGCGAGAGCGGAGTACTCCGACCACTCTTCCGCTCCCAACCGGAGCGTGCCCATCACTGTTTTCAAGATAGATAGAGGGAGTGCGACCTAGTGCGTTGGTTACGTTGAGAGGTGTACTATCGTCGACCTTACAGTAAGGTCGACGTGTACTATACATCTATGCTACCGTCGATCAGTGTTGGCAAAGTTCCAAAAAAAAATGAACGAGTTCAAGTTCCGTTCATTTGAAAATGAACGAGTTCCAGTCTAAGTTCATAGGAAAATGAACTAGTTCCAGTTCTAGTTCATTGGAAAATGAACGAGTTCCATTTACGTTCATTCAAATGATGAACGAGTTCGGTTCATGTTCACTCGAATGGTGAACGAGTTCCGTTCACGTTCATTTAAATATGAACGAGTTCCGGGAACTACCAAGTTCCTGAACTTAGTTCACGGGAACTTTGCCATCACTTGATGAATTGATATAAAATAATTCAATCAAACGAAAACGATGAAACGTGCCCGATGCCAGGATGCCACCATAAACACTTACACAATCATACACTAACACTACTAGTCGAAACTTGAAACATATACAAAAATGTTTAATTTACCATGTGACTTGTTTTTACTTTTCAAGTTCCTTTCAGTTCATCAGAGGCACTGCTGGGCGCGTTCAGGTTTTTTTTGAACGGCGTTCGTTCCCGTTCAATGAGTTCCGTTCACTGGCCAAAAAATTCCGTTCCGTTCAGCGTTCCGTTCAATTATTTCCAAAATTTCACGCGTTCCGTTCCCGTTCACATTCATGAACGCTTCGTGAATAGACGATTATATTGAACCAAATTGAAATTCTTCAAAACATCTGCTTTTCACTTTTACTAAACGCAATTCAACATTAAAATAACGAATAATTAACAGTCAGCCAATCACGCCACGAGAAGTACACCGAATGAATAGTGATAGTGAATACCACGACACAAAACTTGAGAAAGACGAAGTGAAGAAATAGAAAATTGAGAAAAAAACTAAAAAGGGTAAAAAGACAAGTTTTTTCTTGAACGATAAATGAACGGCGTTTAAAATTTACGTTCAAGAAAATAAAACGTTCCGTTCCATTCCGTTCCAACTTATATTTATCCTTCCCGTTCCGTTCATCGTTCGTTCAATTGATAAGAGAATCTCACCCGTTCCGTTCGAACGCGCGTTCCTGAACGCGAACGCGCCTAGCAGTGATCAGAGGTGAACGAGTTCAGTTCACGTTCACTGGAATGATGAACGAGTTCCATTTACGTTCACTCGAATGGTGAACGAGTTCCGTTCACGTTCATTTAAATATGAACGAGTTCCGGGAACCACGAAGTTCCTGAACTTAGTTCACGGGAACTTTGCCATCACTGCCGTCGATCTATTCTTCTATTCCCCCATGTTAACAACGGCAGGATAACCGATCATTGTCAATCGTTTTCGAAACGAGTACTCCTTTACGCATAATCGGTTATACCGGCTATCATGCAACATTATTAATAACACAGCTCACGCTGTTTCGGATGGACTGTTGATAATATAATTAGTTTATTCTCGTTAGTTATAGAATTCGCAGGATGTTGGATATATCAAACAAAGGGATTCGCAAATTGGATAAATCCATTATACCATGTAACAGCGAGTGTAATCAAGTAACTTCGTTAAACATTAGCGGGAACTGTTTGCAAAGGCTAGACAATGTCGACAGTTTCTCAAACTTGGTTGAAGTATGTTTTCATCATCTTGTTGAAGGCCTCTTTTTTTTTTTTTTTTTTTTTTTTTTTTTTTGAAGTCAAGTTTCTATATCTGTAATTCCATTATTGCTTCTGTTTTAGTTGAATGCGAGTAGAAATCAGTTGCTTAGGATGTATAATTTGATCAAGTTACATCAGTTAGTAAAGATAGATCTATCTAACAATCACATTTTGAGCATTGAAGGATTGAAAGAACTACGTAATCTCAAATATCTGAATTTATCTTTCAATAATATCAAAGTATGATTGCATTTTTTGTTTGAGTTGTCGACGTCTATGAGTATTGTGGATTTTTTTTCTCCCAATGTTACAGGTATTAGATGCGAATCATTTGCAATCTAATCTCTGTTTGGAACATTTGGACTTATCGTACAACAATATTGTGCACATCACCAATATCGCTCACCTTACTTTGCTTAAAGTTGTATTTTTGGTATATCTTATTTGTATTGACTTTTCTTGCGATTATTAAATGCAATTTTGTGTAGGTGCTTCATTTACACAAAAATCAAATCGTCAATTTACGTCATTGCGAAATGTTTTTACCCGGAAACTTGGAAGTACTTACTTTATCTAACAATAATATATCAGATCTTAATGAAATCTCTCATCTTGTACAATTATGTAATTTGAGAGAACTGTCCATCCATGGAAATCCTTGTGTTTTTATGACTGGCAATAATCCGTATCCTTCACTTCTGAGATATTATACATGTAATTTGTATTGTACTTCTTCGCTAATTGTTTTGTGGATTTTAGCCAGATTTGCGTACCGCGGTATTTTTTTCGGTCAATATGGTACTGGTATTTGGTATCGGAATTTTTTTCGGCCGGTATAGTACTGGTATTCGGTATTAATCCTCTGATGCCCACTCAATTTCCACTTATAAGAAGTTTTTTACTAATGCGTGATGCTTTTCAATTGATTTTTCATGTTTCTAGTCTAAGATTGAAAAATATACGGGTGGCCCATTATCAAAGTACCATTTTTGCTTGAATGAACAAAAAGTTTCACACTTCAAAAATCGTTTATTTTTGCCAAATTAGGGAACATTCAACTGTGTAAAACAATAATTGTTGAAAAAGGTACAAAGTTGATAACAACAAGAAAAACGCAGTGACGCTGACATGTCCTTACGCGTGGCCAAATGCGTCTGAATGAGAATAGTAGCTAGGTATTGGTACCTTGTTAATGGGCCACCCTGTATATATGAATATACGTATTCAATATCTTGTGGTGCCCTTGTATATTTTGAACTATGAGGCACCCAGCCATATGCGGGGCCGCACAAGGTATATCTACCATAAACTCCAGTATTTATGAGGTGGTTTAATTTTTAATATATAAATATAGTCATTGTGGTGCCCACCCCTAAAAGTTCAGCTGTGGACCCAGGGGCATGAGACGAGCATTTTCTGATAGTTTTTAGCTTAAAAACCTTGTGGCGCCTGATTTGGGCACCACAATAACTTCGTATGCTTAAAACGGGTACCGCTATGACTAAAATTATGTGTATGTATGTATGTATGTATGCGAGATCCGTTTTCGGGTCTCACTCTGTTTTCAATAAAACTGGAGTTGTACGATGTATGCATACCAAGGAACACGTAGGCAAAATTTTGTCAACACCTCCTATAGTATAAGGCCTCGGCGCTGATATAAAATCAGCGTGTGACGTAACAGTAGATAGGTTGACTTCGTTTGCATTCCCCATATACTTAACATGTACTGAAGCGTCGCAAGTGCGTTAAAATGAAAATAACTCAAAATTTTCGGCGACAACATATGGTTTCGAAAATTGTATCTTAAAGAAATTTCACAAGTTTTCTAATGATACAAAAATTAATTAATTTTGTGCAAATATTTTCAATATAAATGTCGTTCAAAGCCGAAAAGCAGTGTTGTAGGAACGAACATAGGTCTGTTCTTGTTCCTGTTCTCGTTCCTGGAAAGACCCAGTCATTTGATCCTGTTTTTGACTCGTTCTTATTCCCAATGTTTCAACTGTTCTCGTTCCGTTCTTCGTTATTTTAATTCTTTACAATGTTGTTCTCGTTCTGTTCTTTGTTCTTTCAATCCTTTATGGTCTCGTTCTTGTTCGTTCTTCGTTCTGTTCTCGTTCTTCAAATTTTCTTTTGTTCTTTCTTTCTTTCTTTTTTTTGATAACGTGTTTACTGTTAATGTTGTTGTTGAAATTGAAAATCAATTAATTATTATGAGTTCGTAGTAGAGTGCATTTCACCCTGGTGCGAAGTGATATTTCTTCAGGTAGTATACAAGAAAAAAAAAAAAAATATGAAAAATCAGAATCAGTTTAAAATTACACTAATTTATAAATTAATCAAGACTTTTCACTAAATGAATTAATGTATTATAATATTATGTCGCGTATAGTTCACGCATTCATTTTTTTCACATCAATATGAAACGCCTTTTATTGTGAAGTGTGAACGCATAATTATCCTGTTTTCAACAATTATATCGTTATTAGTGGACTCAAAAGGTGTGTGTTTGCTCGATGTGATATGGTCATTTTCATTTTGAATAGACTATAACAAAGGAAACTGAAAAACTCAAAAAATTTATCTTCGAAACCAGGATCATTTTTGTGAAGAATAAATTTGAAAAAATTGATTTTTGAAATGAATTCCACAACCGAATTGCCTAACCAAGATAATGTTTTTTTTTTTATTAAAGATGATTGAAAACAATTTTAAAACATGTAGAAATTTCAAAAACAAATTTTTCAAAATCTTGAAAAGTTTGAAGTTTTTTCATTATTAGAATCAAAAAAGTGGAAAATTGTTTCTGACATTTTTTTAGGCAATATGTAGCAATTCAGACGAGTGTTTTCTTTAAAAAAAAAATCATACCTATTTCATTTTTTAAACTGCAGAAACTTCTAAAAAGATTTTTAAGATGAGTTTTTTATTTAAATTATTGATTAAATTCGCGAAGGATTCAATTATTTCTACTCATTTTATATCACTGAAATTTTCTTACTGAGCCGAAGTAACTTTTCATATAAATGCCAATAAGAGATACTTTTTCTAATTATTCCTTTACAATTCTAGGCCTGATATTAACTAAGAACAAGAAAAAAAATGGTAGGTACAAACATTTCTTCTGTTGATTTAAATTTTCCAACTGATATGGGAGAAATAGAACTTTTACTTGGACAAATCGCCGTAAAAAGTTTTTTTTTTCATAATTTGATATTGGAAGGTGTCCTAAACAACATAGGCTACTATAACTCACTCCGTAGCCCTTATGTGTCGCATGCTAGGGCGTGAAATATGTCACGCCGCAGCTTTTTTTTACTTTATCTCCATAAATATGCATTTTTACGCAGAAATAGCTTAGTGAAAAAATGTTCTTCATTGAATTTTATACGAAGTGAACTATTCATTTCTATCCCTAATCCATCATTTTGCCGAAAAAAGGTAGTGTCTTTCACACCTGTCTTTCACATCCCTAACAATATGTTGTTTTGTAGGCATTTTTTGACGTCATCTTCACAAATATGCATTTTTACGTAGAAATAGCTCAGATAAAAAAATTTTCTCAATAAATTTCACATGAGATGGACAACTTCCCCATACTGCATTAGAAAAAGATAGCATCTTTTAGACCTACCAATCACATAACCCATTCATACCACACAGCTGTTTTACGACGAAAATGTGAGCTTTGCTTTACACATTCTACAATCTTAAACAATATGACTCATATTCTAAATTTCTAATTCATCTCAATTGATAAATAGAAGTCTATCCAATTTACCAATTATAAAAGGGGTTTATTAGATGAGCTGAATTTTGATTCTTTCAAAAAGGAAGAAAGTAGGATTACAATAGTGGTAATTAACCTCATAAGGATGACATTAAAATTTCATTGACTAAATTTTTAGATGGCTCAGAATGAAGTCAAAAGTTTGAAAATTTTCAAATTAATAAAAAATTACAATTTTTTGTTGAATTAGAAATTTTTTCTAGTTTCCAAGTTAGTTTTGTCTTTCAAAGACTAAAATAAAGTATAGTTGCCAATGTTTTCAAAATTTAATTCAAGAAGTTGTACCATAAATATTGTGTAAAAAAATAAAAAATAAAAAAATAAATAGATTTAGTAATGAAAATTAGTGTTGAAAAAATGAGCACTTAATTCAATGCGAAAAGTCAATACCTCCTATAGTAAAAGTCCTTAGCGCTGATTTGAAATCAACGTGTGATGTAAAAGTAGGTAGGCGGACTTCATTTGCTTTCCCATATGCTTAACACGTACGGATGCGTCGCAACTGCGTTAAAATGAAAATAAGTGAAAACTTTCGGCGGTAACATAGGGTTTCGAAAATTGTATCTTGAAGAAAATTTCACGAGCTTTCTAATGATACAAAAATCTATTTTATGCAAATATTTTCAACATAAATGTCGTTCAAAGTTGAAAAATGCGTAGTTCTCAAACTTTACATTTATGTTACTCAAAATTTTCTGCAGTAACTTTAGGTTTTGAAAACATGATCTTATAAGAAATTTAACGAGCTTTACAATGGTATTAAATAAAATTAATTTTTTTCGAAATTTTTTAATTATTGTAACTATTTTACATTAAAAAGGTCATAACTATAAGAAATACTTCTAAAAATTAATTTTTTTAATATCATCGCAAAATTCGTTAAATTTCCTACAAGATCATGTTTTCAAAACCTAAAGTTACTGCAGAAAATTTTGAGTAACATAGATGTAAAGTTTGAGAACTACGCATTTTTCAGCTTTGAACATTTATGTTGAAAATATTTGCACAAAATGAATTAATTTTTATATCATTAGAAAGCTCGTGAAGTTTTCTTTAAGATACAATTTTCAAAACCGTATGTTTCCGCGGAAAATTTTTAGTTATTTTCATTTTAACGCAGTTGCGACGCATCCGTACGTGTTAAGCATATGGGGAAAGCAAATGAAGTCCGCCTACCTATTGTTACATCACACGTTGATTTCTAATCAGCGCTAAGGCCTTTTACTTAAGGAGGTATTGGTAAAACTCGCCGATAAAAGAATACTTTGCACTTCGAAAACGGTTGATTATGGTGTACTTTCTGTCTGTAATTGAAGGAATGTATTCATTTGGAGAGAAAAAAAAACAATTTTAAGGTGTAAGGAACATTTTCAAAGGTTATGAGGAATAAAAAGGATTTTCTTTTTTGTATTTTCTTACTACTATTACTCATTACTTGTTCATTTTCAAAAATAATGAAATTGTATTTTGAAAAAAAAAAAAAAAAATTAAAAACCGTTTAGACTTTCTAATTTTTTTTTTTTTAAATTTTTAATTCTGGTCATTAGCGGATTTAGGTTCTTTGCCATTCCAAGCGAAGGAAATGTTGCTCTTTGAAATTTTCTTCATGCCTACGCCTACTTCTTGAACCAAATTCCCTCTCCCCTCAAATTCTCAAAACTTTAAAAAGTAGGAAATAATTTATTCTATGTAACTGTGTCTGAACTCGAAGGCACTTGTAAGTACATAATTTTTCTCTAATTTTGAATAAAATATAAAATTTTTACATGGTTATTAAAGTTTTTTTTCGAAAATTTGCTACCTATTGCCTCCTTTGAAAATTTGGTGCTCCAAGCACATGCTTTATGGGGCTTTAGGGAAATCCACTACTGATTCTGACTTCATTTTGTGGGGTTTAAAAATTGAGTTGGAGAGCTAAAACGTCATTTACCAACTACTGTAATTCTACCTTCTTCTCTTTTTGAAAAAACTGAAACTCAACTCATCTAATAAACACCTTTTATGATTGGTAAATTAGATAGACTTCTATTTGTCAATTGAAATGAGTTGGAATATGAGTCATATTGTTTAAGATTGTAGAATGTGTAAAGCAAAGCTCACATTTTCGTCGTAAAACAGTTGTGTGGTATGAATGGGTTATGTGATTGGTAGGTCTAAAAGATGCTATCTTTTTCTAATGCAGTATGGGGACGTTGTCCATCTCATGTGAAATTTATTGAGAAAATTTTTTTATCTGAGCTATTTCTGCGTAAAAATGCATATTTATGGAGATGACGTGAAAAAACGCTGCGGCGTAACGTGTTTCACGCGCTAACAAGCGACGCACAAGGGCTACGGAGTGAAACTTTTAGTATGTTGTTTAGGGCACCTCCCATTGCAAATTATGAACAAAAAAACTTTTACAGCAATTAGTCCGAGTAAACCAATTTTTTGGTCCTATTTCGCCCGTACTATACCGCTCTTTTGAAAATTTTATCCCTCAATTTTTTTCTCCCTTCAAAAAGTTGTAATTGTGTTTGAAGATATCTCATGATAAACACTACATTAAGGAAATGGTATATTTCACCACGAGGGAGGTAAAAATGATTTTTGACGAGTCTGAGATTTGTTGCCCGAGTGAAGCAAGGGTGATGAATCATATGAGTCAAGGATCAATAGAGTGAAAAGACCTATGGGCATAGTTTTGATCTGCAGAGTTCAAATGGTGTGAAGGAGTTCAGTAGATTTGCTTAGGAATTGAATTACCTACAAAGGTGTCATTTCGACTTTTCACAAATGCAAGCGATGAAAAAGGTTGAGGAAGCGCTCCCATAAGCTTGCTGTTACAGTCGTACAGTATACTTGTACAAGATAACTCTAAATAAATTGCAATGTTATATATTAAATCCAGATTCAACAAAGAGTACCTATACTATAGTCGTTACAACTATGGCATAGTGAGCGAGTGACCAGAGTTCATTTCCCGATGCAAAATGAAAAATTTAGGCGTATAAATGTTCCTTTCACAACTTTACTCGCCAATTTATGAATAAGCCACGATTCGAGAAATATAATTTATGAAATGTTACGTAATAAGTTGTAATTCAGCCGCATTTTTGAACAAAAATGACAGTTACCTCCACTAACCAGAATTGTAATATATAGTGTATTTTCCTTAAATTTTCTTTCTATAGTGGATTTGATTATCGACCATTCATTTTAAATTGGTGTATGAGTCTTCGTTCCATAGATGGATACGCAGTGGATGACTTGGAAGGGTAAACTTATAGTTTATCACACTATTTTCCAACAAATTCACTTTTAAATAGCATTGAATTTTGCGAAAATCACTAATTTTTGTTTTCTTTTGATCAGTTTAAAAGCAGAATGGCTTTATTCGCAGGGAAAGGGACGCAAATTCCGAATAGGAGAGCATGCTTCTCTGGTACAATACTTGATTGATACGTGCCCTATTTCCGGTAAAGCTCTAGAATCAGAAAATGAACGTAAACTGCGATTAGTTTTAAGCAAAGCTCAACAACATCAGAGACAACTTTACCAAGGACAAACTAGTTAGTTTCCTTCATATTTATATATAAGTTTTTTGCGTTACGCACATAAAGTTGATGTGTGTACTATGAATAGATTAAATATTTACATTAATAGGTGAAGTTGCATCATATTGGTAACTCTCAAAGTGAATAGAGTTATCAAATACAGGTTAGCTCATTTCCTTGACCACCAAAAATATATAAGAACGACATTAAAAAGAAATTTAAGATGGGACTTCAAGCATTGTGGTGTTGCATAACAAGTAATCAGACGCAAAATTGAAAATTGCGTTTTTTGATTGATTAACGTTATAAATGGGACAAAATCAATTTTAAAGTAGATTCGAATCATTAAACGTCTTGGAGGAGTATTGAGAACTATGAATAGAAGTACAAATTATTTCGTCTACTAAGCATATTGAGTATAACGTGTCTCTTTTTTGTGGCAACATTACGAATGAGATTCGACTGTACAAGTACCTAAGTTATAAGCGTTAAAATTTCTTATGGAATGAATTAAATTTAAGAATACGTAATAGGTAAATGCTTTCTGTTGAATTAGTTTATAAATGCGCACTGTAGATGCATGAGAAATTATCATAATTAAAAATTTCAAACTTGAAAAGGTAGAGAGGTTGATGGTTAAAAATGGGCTAATACAACATTTTTACGAAATGTTTAAAATATAATTTCTGGGCATGGAATTCAAATAAAATTTGAAATACTTATATTGGTAAATGGGAAAAAACTTGAAAAGGAAAACGTATCGAAACAAAACTTCATAAAAAATAAAATAAAATAAATAATTTTAATTTGAAATTTATTAATATATATTTTCATAGTAAAAAAAATTAAATTATAATATAAATTAATAAATAAATTTTTTTAATAATAATTTTAAATAAAAAAATACATTTTCCAATCGTATTTACTTTGTTACGACTTAATTTTAACATAAATAGTATATTTTGACATCGCACTAAGAATGTGACCCTCGACCAGTCAGAAGCGGCGTTCACAAGAAAGATTCAACACAACAGTTATGTGTCTGTTGTTCAGAGACGGACCGAGCCTTGGCACTCTGGGGGGAGGGGGTGAAAATCTAAAAATGCTGACTGGTATTTTCAATTTTCCGACTACGATTGATTAATTTGTAATTTGATATACGAGCAATATCACATTTATATTTACCTACAAACTCAAAGAACAAAGAGAAGCAATTAAAAAAATCAAAGAAGCCAACATCTGCAGTCGTTTTAGGAACTGCCTAAGAAGGTTATACACTGTACACGTTTAATTATTTTCATAATGTAAAAAATGGATATTTCTGCATCATATTGAATTTTGGTGAATAAAAACAAATGTTGAATTTTTTAAATTATTATAAATTATAAATCATTAATTTGGGATGATGGCTTTAAACTGCTACACACATATTTTTTAAATGCAAAACTAAAAATATAAAGAATGTCTAAAACTTGATTTTTTTCAAGTTACAAAAAATACGAAAGGGAATTCAAGAATTAAAGAAAACATTGATGGGAAAATGGATAAATTTAAAAAAAGTCCATATTACAAAACAACGTGATAAAATAGAAAAATTTTCATAAATAAAAAAAAAATCCAAAAATTAGAAAGCAAAGAAGTTGAGAAGTCTAAAAAATAAATAATAATATTGTTAAAAATGAAAAATTCCGAAAACTAAAAAAATGCAACAATGAAAGATATCATGAAAAAAAGAAAAAAATATGTACAAAAATAGAGTAATGTTTCAAAATGAAGATAATTGCTAACCGGGTGATGACTTCATTAGAGCACCCCAAGCACAAAAATCTTACCCTCATAGAAATCTTAATATTTATATGAATCTGCATGGTTTGAGTTTTTCCTTTGTGACTCTTCTCCTCCGCAACTACTAGTCTTAATATCTATATATCTATCTATATACATATACAATATGAAACCGCAAAGTTTGGTTTTTTCTTTGTTATGCTTCTCCTCCGCAACTACTGGTTCGATTTTGACGAAATTTTGGTTTCCCGTCTGAATTAACGTGTAGATGGTTTTTAACTATAATACAAACCCCCAAATCCAAAATGGGGGGGAGGAGGATAAAAATTTTGAATAGGGCTCTCCTAAATTTCAAAATTACATTTTTTTTTTAATAAATGGATTTTAGAGTATGAATCGATTTTTTCATGTTCTTACCATTTTTCATTTTTGAGGCACCCTTACACATCAAATTTGACTCAAAAGTAGCATTGTAAAATCAAAAATCGTTAATTTTTTTTTTTTTTCAAAAATAAGCTGGACATTCTTTGCGTTGTAGTTACCCAAGTATTCGTGTAGATTTTTAACGATTTTCGACCATATTTGAGGGAGGGGGTGAAGAAAAACCAAAATTTCTGTATTTTTTCTTCTTTTTAATTTTTGAAAATTTTTTTTTAATAAACGCGTTGAAAATAACAACAGTAAAAATGTATAAAAATTTCAAAAAGAATGAAATCAAAATAAGACTGTAATCGCGAGTTACAAATTCGAAAATCTTCAACGTTCGTAAATGACAAGCGCGTTGTAAGACATTTTCGTTGCATTCGCGTTCGCCAGGCCCGAGTTACACGAGGTAAACATGTTCGGCACTTCGGCCTTAAATACTCGCGTTGATTCATGCTCAAACCCGTTAAAAAAAAGTTTAAATTACTCGATGATTTTTTTTTTATTATGTTCCCTATGCACTTTACATTCCAATTATAAATTTTAATTTAAAAAAAAGAAGTGAAATAAAACGCGCATTTGAACGATTTTTAAAAAAATAAATTACACATTTGCGTACGTACGTACTTTTACAACAGGAAAAAAATGAACATTATTTTTCATATGAGCAATTATGGTAACGTTTAGAGCCAAAATTGGAATCTCAGTACACGTTTTTGCAAGCGTGGATTAGCACAACGGCTGATGACATCAGAATGTTTTCATAACACGCCAGTTGTTAATTGTCATTGTTACTACCCAAAGATTTGGGTACATTTCACATATGCGGTTCTTTTTTGTAGTATAACTAAACATTGCAGGCACTGTATGTTATCTATATGGGAACCAAAATTGGTAACGCTAAAAAAGTGACATTTTTGAAACTAAAGTTCTTCGTGAGTTTCTTATGAAAACTTTTGAAATTGGAAAATGAAGAAGATAAGGCACTTCTCTTTAATTTCTTCAGAATGAAAAATTCATATTCCAATTTATAAGAAAGTTATAAGCTGTGAAATATGGTTTCCTCAAAAGCCAGTTTATTTTTTCGTTTTTCTCAGCAAATAATCAACTAATCAAAAAAATCTTCTGTGAAGTTTTTCAAATTCTTAGTATAGGTGTATATTTCAAATTTCAAGTGAAACAGATAAGTCGCATTTGAGAATCAAGGAGGTACGAAAATGATCATTTGGCAGGCAAAGCAGTATGCAATCGTGTATGTAGAATAGAGCCCTAAATACTCTACTTATGAAGAAGTTTAATTACTTATGAACATGATGATTGATGATAAACATTCTTCCCACACCACTTCTGTACATTCCCATGGAAAAAAAGAAATAATCCAGCTGTGAAAGGCTCATAAATCTGTGTTAAAATCAATTTATAAATTTAGGGGAGACTCGGGCATATAGAACCACTTTTTTTTAGTTCGCTCTAAAATACGCTGTAATTCCAAAAAACATCTGGAAACAGCTTTATTATGAAAAAAAAAAACATTCCTCTTTCAGAATATGTGAAAATTTTTTTTTAAAAAGCCACTTTGAAATAGGTACTCAAATTTGAAGTTTGTCAAAACACTATTTTTTCCATCTCTAAAGTGCTGGGGTAAAAAGGATATTGTCGTAACCTTTCAACTGGTGCACTCTTTATGCGCTCATTCAGCGCACACATTACATTGGAGCCATTCTAACATTAACCAACTTCCAATTTAGGTTATACATGTGAGGCATCGTAAATTTATAGTGGTATTTTGGTATTTACTCTTCTTGGCCTTCTATAACTATTACCATCTTCATTTAACATTGTGGTTCTTTATGCCCGGATTTGACTGGACAAAAGTGTAACTTAAATGAAAAAATTCATAAATTCTTATGCAGGAATGAAAAATAGAGGAATTTATCTTCATGTAGCAAGAAAAAATTTTTTTCAAGATGCCATAAAAGTGAAACCATTTCGTTTTGAAATTTCTCGATTCTCGATTTTTGGTAATACAAAATCAGTTTATGTTAAATTGAAAAAAAAAAAAAAAAAACGAAGAAATGTCCGGTTGCAAAATGTTACCACCTTAAACCTCTGCCAAATGCAAATGTTGCCAACTTTTCAGAACAAATAGCACAGCCATAATTTTGATGATTCTTTATGCCTGGCCGATTCTATATGCCCGCGTCTCCACTACACTGAAGGAAAAAATAGATATTCTCACGTTGAAACAAAAAATGCTTACTTTATGGAATTAATGGTTGTTATTCAAAAGTGAAAAGAGTTGATATGAACTGAGCGAGCGAAGCGAGTGAGAGAAAAGCAAATGATGTGAGCGAACGACGAATGGGGGCCTGGGGGCAGAGCCCCCAACTGGCAGCGCGAAGCGCTGCTAGTAAATCATGTATTTGAATGATATTAGCAAGAATAAATGGCATAAATAAAATTAATTTAATGCTCAAAAGAGTCTATCGTAAAATAAAATAAAAAATGTTAAATTATACTTTTGTTGTCAAAAATAAACATAAATGTATTCAATTGTTTCACCTTAGCTAATTTTGTTTCTTTGGGTGCTTATATCAAGTACTCACCCGGTATAACGCAAAAAAATGAAAACCTAAAAACTAAAAAACTAGAGAAAACCCAGATTCGAATAAATAAGTGAAAAATGAAACCAAGGCGATAAAATATTCAACAATTTAAAACAAAACAATAAATAAAATTTAAAATGATGAAAAAACAATAAGTTATAATTAAAAAAAAAAATTATAAATCCAAAAATATTTAGTAAGTTTTTTTTTTTTTTTTTTGTTGAGAATGAAAAAGTTGTCATCACTCAAGAGACTGAGTACTTCTCCAGTTTCCAATTGTCTAGCATTATTTTGAAATAAATTTAAACCATATAATATCAACTGAAATTGAACTAAAGCAATATTAAATTTTAATGGAACATCAGTTTTCATTAATCTCATTCCTTTCCGATATTCAGTTTCTCCTTCTCAGATGGCAACATTACCACTCCTAGTGTAGCCGAAATTCGGGAATAGAAAAGCTTCAAGCAAAGTGAGCAAAACAATGCGCAAATTCATTTGTTTTTTTGTTTGATTCATTTATTTATTGTTAAATTTTCGCTGTTACTGAGACAAGTGAAATAGGAAATGTTGAATTTTTCTCACCGATGTCGATTTGCCGACTGCGCAAAACCTGTACGGGGTGAGCACACCCCCCTGCACCCCTGCTCGGTCCGTCCTGCTGTTGTTATAAATTCATCTTTTATCATATTATTTATTTAAACACTTGAAAAATTCAAAAGTGGAGGACTTTAATAAAAATAAAATGAAAAACGTAAGCAGCCATGCCGCATTACTGGAAGTGAGTTTTTAACTGGGGCTTGTTTTGATTTAGTGATAACCTTGCTTAACCGTTCATGACAGGCCACATCCAATACCAAGTTTGAATACCCCTACCCTATCCTTTTCAAAAACACTCAAGAAGTGGAATTGGGCACAAACGTAGTATTTCTTGCCATGAAATAATCATATGAACGGATATTTCTCAAATTATAACTATTTGAGGGTCCTCAGATCATCTTCGAATTTTGATGATTCCCATTTTAGATCCATTTTGACTCGAATTGATGAGGTCATATATTTTATTTTTGCGTTACCAGTTGCGATTTCTATGCTATATCGTTAGCATTCCATGTATGTAATAAGTGCAAGGTGCATGGGTGTAGTCTGTGTGCATAAAGAGGTTGTTTTCAAATTTGAACAAGCCCAGTTAAGAACTCAGCTTCAGTAACGTGGCGTAGATGTTTACACTTTTTCCCTTAGTCTCAACTCATTTGTAATTTTGGCAGATTGTGTAATGTCAAGAACAACAAGCCGACGTTCTTCAACAAATAATCAGAACACGATTATGATACGTAGTCTTGATCCTAGTACTTTAAGCAGAAAAACTTCAACTAATGCGAGTGACGATTGCAGTTCGCGTTCTGAAATTTTTGATGAATCTGTTGGTATGTTGAGAAAATTTAATAAATGAACGAATAAAATAATGTACATACATGAAGTACGTAATTATTGTTGGCAGTTATAACTCTAATATGTATATTTTTTTCTTAGAAAAAAGGATGACTAGAAGTGCACATTATTGTACTACATTAAAGTATAGCGGAAGGATGTCTCGATCTCCCAAAACTTCGTTCACCAACGGAGAACCTCTACCTACTTCCACTGCATTGGTTCCGGCCCCGGAGTCGTTGATTAGCCCATCCATGGCTCCTTTTCTTCCATTCCATTCTAATCCTTTATCACAAAAGACGATAACGACTGTAGAAGATGACGAAGAATTGTGCCCAGCTAAATTAATGACTATAAAAACGAAAGCGAGTAAAAAACTTGAACAAGTCAAAAATTCATACAACGGTACGTAATAGATTTGAACGCACATCAAGGTAAGAGTCTTACGCGAATGTTGAAAATCATAATTACTTCATTCAGCTAACGATTGAAGCAAGCAAGTTGTGACTTCGTCACTTTTTCAAGCGAAAGTCACTTTTGTTACTTTTAGTAACCTATTTCTCGGAAACTACTTAAATTTTTAATTTAAAAAAATCCTCACTTCTGCACATCAACTTGAACTACAAATAAATGAAAATTTTTTATTGATGACATATTACTTTTACAAATAAATGGTTTGATTTCAATTTATGTAATAAGTAGGTTTTGATGTAATGTATCCTACTAATGTAGCGCGCTCGCGTGTGTTGTATAAAAAGTTGAATTTGGAATTAAAAAAAAAAAACGTAAGTAGCCATGCCGCATTATTGGAACAGAGTTTTTAACTGGGGCTTGTTCAGGTTTGGAAATAACATTGCCGAATCTTTCATAACTACATGTATATCCAATACCAAGCCTTTAAACCTGTACCCTATCCCTTCCAAAACCGCTTGAGAAGTTCAATTTGGAAGAAAAGTAGCATTTCTTGCTATACAATAATCGTATCCTCTCTAAAAAACTTTAAAAACTCAAATAAAAATACCGAACAAATAATGAAAAAAAGTTACAGTCAGTAATTCATACTGGAATCATGCATGACAAAAAAAAATCAAGTAGACTGTAATAGCTGTCGTTTTTTAGTTGAAAACTTGGCAATAAAAATGTTCCCTTTAAAATTATGATTGGAAAATGCACTGATATCGAAGGGAAACACAAGCTCGCTTCTTGATACGCTTCAAAGATGGACTCGAATGATATTTATTAAGATTGAAAGCGTTTCTTAAGTGCCATTGTTGTTCTAATCGACATTTAGAAAATCGCATTCTTCGCTGATTAAACGATCTCCAAAGGTATTCGCTGAGATTGAGAATATAAATGAGATACTATGGATTTCTCTCTTGATAACCTTCTATTAAAAAATAAAATTTGAGTGTCCATTCATTCTCTTTAATATTAAAACATTTGTTACATTGATTTGTATACTAATCAGGACACATTATAGGTTATTTGAAAATTGTTTTTAAATTCTAATTTTGGCCGAAAGGTGTTAATCCTTAGATAAAAAAAATTAGTATTCGGTAAATGAATTCAAATAACTTCATTTTATGTGCTGAGAGTCAGAGGATTAATAAAAATTTAGTCTTACCAACAGTTGAAAAAAAGTAACTTCTCAAAATGAAATTTTTTTGATCGAGAAATTTAGCCTATTATAAGATGTTTCATAAAAATTAATTAGTAAGTTTCATTTTACAAAAATAGCACTGTAAAAAAAATATAAAATTTTTATTCAAAAAAATAAAAAATAAAATTCGAAAATTTTGGTTTATTACCATCTGCATACCTCACTCGCAGAAAAAATGAAACGCATTAAGGCATACCACATTTTGTTCCTCAGGAGAAGCGCTTCGTCTCGCGGTAGCGTTTGGGCCTGAGAGGTGTGTGTGTTGCCTATGCTGCATGAAAAAGGTGTAGCATTCTAGGGTTAGGTAAATGTTTTGATTCTCTCTTAATGCTTTTCAAACAACAATGAAAGAAACCAAACAGAACAGAACTAAATAGAATAGAACAAATTAACTTAAACGAAAGCAGAACAGAACGATAAAATTGATACTCTTCTGAATAAAAGAACAGAATGGAATAAAGCAGTCGTTTTGTTTACCAGCTCTGTAGTTTACTCTCTACGATGATTTTCAAATCCAAACCTCTTTTGAAAGTACTTGGAATGCATTAAACTAATCACCGTTGAAAGTCGATATCATCATTATATACATAAAGCTACAAGAAAAAAATAACAACAAAAATAGGGCCAAAAATATGTTGTTCCAATTGCCCAGCCTCTCCTAATGGACGGATTTCGATAAATTTTTTTTTTAAATCGCAAAAATTATGCAGATATGTCATCAAGCAAAAAAAATTGAAAATTTTAATCAGAGAGTTGAAAAAAAAAACAATTTTTCTCTTTTATTATTGCATAAAACTTAACGCGTTCGTCCGTATTCCACTCCACGTCTTGCTTGGTTGTGGGCGTGGCGTTTGCCGTGCTGCATTAGTTCGTCTCATTGTCTGTTACACGACATATATCATCATCATTCATGTTATATTGTTCGAAGAAGGCACATTAAATAAGCAATCCGAGCGAAGCGAGGAATGCCAATAGAGTAATATTTTATTTATGTAGCGGGAATGTGAGTTTGTGTGAGCTCACGGAAAAATGGAACCGTGAATTAGCGTGATGGGGCATGAGTCAAGGTCTTTTAGTTCACAGTTTTTTAGTGTTGCAGGAACGTGAGTTTGCGTGACCTCACATTTTATTGAACTGTAAATTGGCGTGACAGAGCATGAGTGGAGGTATTTTAGTTCCCACGTGATAAATGGAGCAGAATTCTATAAATCTAGCAGGAGGTGAGAGGGTGTCCTCAAGTTTCATTCGACCAACTCAGGACTTGGAACGTGAGATTGTGTGACCTCACGTTTCATTGAACCAGCTCACGTTTCAATATTATGGAGTAAAATTTTATATATGTAGTAGAAATGTGAGTTTGTGTGACCTCACGTTTGGAGTAATATTTTATTTATGTAGCAGAAATGTGAGTTTGTGTGAGCTCAAGGAAAAATGGAACCGTGAATTAGCGTGATGGGGCATGAGTCAAGGTCTTTTAGTTCGCAGTTTTTTAGTGTTGCAGGAACGTGAGTTTGTGTGACCTCAAATTCATTGAACTGTGAGTTAGTTTGATGGGGGCATGAATCCAGGTCTTTTAGTTTGCACGGAACGTGAGTTTTTGTGACCTCACGTTTCATTGAACTGTGAGTTGGCGTGATGGAGCATGAATGGAGGTATTTTAGTTCCCACGTGGTAAATAGAGCAAAATTTTATAAATGTAGCAGGAAAGCTCCATGAAGCTCGAAAAAAAGCTTTAAAGAAACGTCCAGTAAATGGGCTAAAGAAGTTGTACACATATCTATGACGCTCGACCAAACGTCATTCCACAGCCCCGAAGAGTAGTTAATAGATTATCCACCAGGATCTCCTTATGATGTGCGCAATTTTTAAATTTTGGACTTGGAAAGTGAGATTGTGTGACCTCACGTTTCATTGAACCAGCTCACGTTTCAATATTATGGAGTAAAATTTTATATATGTAGTAGGAATGTGAGTTTGTGTGAGCTCACGGAAAAATTGAACCGTGAATTAGCGTGATGGGGCATGAGTCAAGGTCTTTTAGTTCGCAGTTTTTTAGTGTTGCAGAAGCGTGAGTTTGCGTGACCTCACATTTCATTGAACTGTGAGTTAGTTTGATGGGGCGTAAGTCCAGGTCTTTTAGTTTGCACGGAACCTGAGTTTTTGTGACCTTACGTTTCATTGAACTGTGAGTTGGCGTAACGGAGCATGAGTGGAGGTATTTTAGTTCCCACGTGATGAATGGAGCAAAATTTTATAAATGTAGCAGGGGGTGAGAGGATGTCCTCAAGTTTCATTCAACCAACTCATGTTCTAATATGGAGTGCACTTTAATTGAACCAGCTGGAGTTGTAATAAAGTAGTGGTGTGGTCATTTGTAATATGGAGTAAAAAGCATAAGATCCCTCCTCATGGTACCTCACGTTGAATGGTTAGCGAACGAAATAAAACCTCAACTTATGCATTCGAATGGCATCTTATGCCGAATGGTTGACTAACAAAATTATATTTTAGACATTTTTTCACTGTCTATGTTTTGAAATAATTCAACGAATTCTGATGTAGATGTATCAATGTTTTTTATTTCGTTTTTTGAAGTAATTTTTATTTGTGGCTAACTAAGATTAAAGAAAAAAAAATTAATTTTAACGTCGTGAATATAATTTGAATGAATAGAATTTTTTTAAATGAATAATAACATTACTTATGCATGTATATGAAATTTTCTATATCGATTTAATTTTTCAATTGCTCCTTTCATTAAACAAGTAGTAAGCAAAAAGTTATCTTTTGAACGTGATCACAAATTTTGAAAAAAAAAAAAAATTAAAAATAACATTGACAAAAATTTAGTTTTAATTTTTAAAAATGTTAGTTAAAGAAATGATAGAATCTACCATCGTGATTTCAAAATTTTTTTTCCTTTAATAATTCGCAAAACAAAGCAAAGAAGAACTGTTACCATCGAAGAAGTTGACAATAAAGATAAAAAACCCCTTTCAGTGTATAAAGAAGCACATGCTTAAACACCCCGTCCGAAGGATGGGTATAGATTACTAGTTTTATTATAAGTTTGGCCAAAACGAATAAAAAGTTTTTCATTTTTCTAAAAATTCATTAATTTTTTCATTTTTCAGCTCGAATTAATCAAAAATCTACATTTGGACAATGAAAAAAGTAGATGCGGTCATGCTCTTTGAAATTACACCCAAATCGTTAGCGCATATTTTCTTGTTTTTAGAGCATATTTTGTCCATTTTTTAGCGCATAAATACCTATGACATAGTTTACCCTTTTAAGGCGCATGAAAATCTGCTCCCTGCTGATAACTATAGCTGCCCTTGCAAACGTTATTTTGCCAAATAAATCATTTTTAATTCCCCTCCAAATGCACTTGAGAAGCTGAAATCAAGGAAGTTCAGTCACTTAGACTCATTTTGTCATAAGACAACACAATAAAAAATTTTCGACAACTCTTGTATCCCCACTACATTTTGAGGTCGATAAGCCCTCCTTCTACCCTCCATTACCATGTATGAAGGTGAATTGGAGATGTATGGAAGTATACTTCTTGTTACCAATAATCATATGAGTTGCTATTAATAATTACTTTTTTATAAATTTGAGGCTCCTTAAGTTATACTCAAAAAAATGTTGCTAATCTCTCCATGTCTACAGTCTAAAAATTTCTATCCTATCCATTCCCAAACCACTTGAAAAGTTGAATTCAGAACAAATGTGGTGTTTCTTATCATGCAATAATCACATGAACAAATTTTTTTTAAATTGTAACTACCTACTTAAGGCTTCTCAGATCATTCCTAGAACAGTTCGCCATTTTGGACTATTTTGACTCACATTCAAAAGATCATAGGTATTCTGGTCATAAGCTAAACCTACATACAAAGTTTAACCATTGTAGGTCGATTTGGTGAAGAGATAGGGAAGATTCATGAACTTTCCTACAGCAATTTCTCCTCCAAGTCTTTTTTTACTCTTCTGATATAACTCCACCAAATTTTTAGGTCGATAACCTTCCTTTTCCGTCTCCGATATTATGTGTGAATGTGAATTTGAGATATCGTAAATATACTTTTTATCGCCAATAATCGTATGAGTTCATATTAATTACATTTTCGCTACTTTGAGGCTCTTCAAGCACTACTCAAGTTTTTACGCTCTGCTATTTTGGATCCATTTTGACCCAAATTCAAGAGATCATATTCATGCCACCAACTATAATGTTTGACCTTTCTAGGTCAATTTGGTAAGGAGATGAAAAACATTCAAGAAACATAACGAAAACTTCCTCAAAAAGTCGTTTTTTGCTTTAACTCCTCTCAAAATACACATACGAAACTGAAATTTGGATATTTTGGTGCCCATGACTCACTCTTTCATATGTAATCAAAAACGAAAAATTTGACCTATTTGCCTACTCTTCAGCCACGTCCCCCCAAATTTGAAAATCTAATAAATAGCTCATTTTAAAGCGCTTGAAAAATTGTGAAGAAAATCTTCTTGTAAAGGGTATACCCGAATAAGGGGTGATTTTGGCCCCAAGCGCTTTTTGGCTCCTATACCCCTCATGTGTGCTTAGACTAGAAAAAATTTCTCGTCAAGTTTTGGACCCCTCCCCACTCCTCTATTCACGTTCTACACGCATTTTATTGCCGTTTTTTTCACGAATTTTTCATTTCGTTCAGAATGAAGGAAATTATTTGTTCTTTCGCACATAGGTAGGTATCATAGTGGTGTATCTAAGATAAAATTTTGAGCAGTTTTGGTTCTTTCCTTCATGGGGTTTTGGTCATTTGAAATTTTCAACTGTAAAAAATACCTTAATAGCGAAAAACGACGACATTTTTTAAGTATCCTAAAAACGTGTTTTTTATGTAGACTCATCTTACGTATTCAGTTTTGAGATTTAGAAATATCGTGGACCGCCAAATGCGAAAAACGTATCATATAATCGATTTTTTCCACTTTTTGGATGCTAATAATTTTATTTTTCATTTTAAAATGAAAAAAAAAAAAATTAATACACCACTAATAAGCGTAGCGCAACATTCAGCTCTTCCCTTCAATCCCCTTCAGCTAACAGTGTATCGCAATGATTTCGTGTTGAAGTAAATCTACAGTATTTGTATAATATGTAGTAAACGTCACATACGTCTTCTACCTTTATAACATTACAAGTATTAGGGTGGAAAGAAAAAGAAAAAATCTTCTTCAGTTTTGATTATATTTCAGGAGGTGGTTATGCTTTAGTTGAAAGTTCCCATGCAAAATTTCAGTACCCACGGACCATTTGATGGAGAGCGAATAGACGTCCTCAAAATAAGGTAATTTTCGAAAAAACATGGTTTTTTCTCTCTATAGCCTCTGGATCGATTCATAACCATAACCACATTGGGCTATTAGAAGGACCCAATTTCAGTTTTTACATTTTGTAGTTTTTTTTTTTTTTTTTATTTTATACTCTAGGACTCCACTTTTTGAAATATTATAATTATTTTTTTCGAATTTGCTTTTTCTTTTAATGAATATCTCGAAAACTACGCATCCTAGATATGAGTGAGAGAAATGTTGAGAAATCGTTTTTCTATTTGATAGCATACTTCATTAATATGTATTAATTTCAAAATGACGCATAAACAAACAAAATGGTTAGGAAAATTCGTAGGTGTATAAGTTTATGGCTGAAACCTTTGACGCGTTAAATTATATGAATATTAGTATTTTTTTGCTATTAAAAAAATTAATATCTGTGTTCTCTATATCTTTCAAAAACTGAAAAAATCTTTTCAAATAATCTCTCAGATATCATCAAGCTTTTATCTTTCCTCAAATCAACCAAACTTCACTCCCTTCTCTAAATATAAACTGACTTGAAAATTTTCTCTTATGCCCCTCCAGCCCTGAGCTGTACATGGCGCAGAAAGAAAAAAATACATAGCATAATAATAATAATCAATCAAATCAATCAATCAAATTTATTCAAAATAATGACATATAATAATAACAATTAAAGGCTAGATAACGGCGATTACCCTATGCCCCCCACAGGGGGGCGAGCGGGTGCCGGATTATTATTATTAATAATATACTGGCGCAAGGCTACAAGAAAAGAAAAAAAAAAAAAAAAACAATACGAACATAAATATCAGTGGTAAAAAAAAAAAACAAAAAAAAAACAAAAATAAAATAAAACAATCAGAGAAAAAAGAGAACAAAATAATAATAATAATAAAAATTTAGACTAGATGAATAAATAAATATTATTATTATTATTATTATTGAATAAATTGAATTGAATTGAATTGAATTGATATTCTTATGGGTTAGCGATATGTAAAAACTGAAATTGGGTCCTTCTAATAGCCCAATGTGGTTATGGTTATGAATCGATCCAGAGGCTATAGAGAGAAAAAACCATGTTTTTTCGAAAATTACCTTATTTTGAGGACGTCTATTCGCTCTCCATCAAATGGTCCGTGGGTACTGAAATTTTGCATGGGAACTTTCAACTAAAGGATAACCACCTCCTGAAATATAATCAAAATTGAAGAACATTTTTTCTTTTTCTTTCCACCCTAATACTTGTAATATTATAAAGGTAGAAGACGTGTGTGACGTTTACTACATATTATACAAATACTGTAGATTTACTTCAACACGAAATCATTGCGATACACTGTTAGCTGAAGGGGTGTAACAGGTATGCATATGATCAAAGAATAACGCAAACAAGTTTAATTGGTGGTCTTGAGAACAGTCATATAGAATGTGAACAACGTATATTTCTATTCCAAGAGCAAATGGATAGCTATCTTCTTGATAACTTACTTCACCTCACAAGAAGTCAAAACAAGGATAAATTCTGCGTAAAAATTTGTCAAAAAATAGAAGCACAGAAAAATGTAGAAAACTTTAAGCTGAAAAATGGCATTTTGCATCGAATAATTTATAATGAAGACATAACGGTTCCCGTGTTACCCGAATTTTTAATTGGTGACGTCATCGATTATGTACATATGTACTTTGCTCATCCTGGTGGAGAGAAAACAGCGCTTTTCATTAAGAGAAATTTTTGGTTTCCAAATATGGAGAAGATAATCAAATCTCACATTGGAAAATGTGTAACGTGTAAACTCTCGAAATCAAATAACATGAAATTTGAAAATGAGTTTGGAACCCAAATAGCCAAATCACCTGGAGAACTTCTATGTTCTGATCTATTTGGCCCATTACCAAAAGCAAAAGGTTCATATAGAGCAATTCTAGTTACTATTGACCGTTTTTCATCGTATGTGTGGTTACAACCAATAAAAGTGATGACAACCAAAGCAATAATATAACAAACTCAAAAGATTTTAAGTGAACTTGAAAATAAAAATTTTAATGTAAAATACGTCTTGTCTGACAATGGAAAGCAATATCGTAGTCATGACTGGGATGAGTTTCTCAAAAATAAAAATATAAAAACTTTCTTCATTGCACCTTTTCATCCTCAAGCTAACCCAGCAGAAAGGGTAATGAAGGAACTGGGCAATAAGTTACGAGCACAAATTCAAGCAAATTCACATTTACAGGTTGAGTATTCACACCGCACTTGGCTAACATATATTGAAGACATTCAAAATAGTCTTAATAATACGCCATCTAATCATGGTCTCACACCAGCATATATAATAGGGGAAACAGAAATCAATCCATTTTTGGACATTGTACCTCTAGTACCTTTAAAAATACCGCAAGTCGAGTTAAATAGATTAATAGAAGGAATAAACTTGAACAGTAACGAATTTTCGGTGGAAACAATAACATTTACTAAAGATGCCGATGGATATGTTCACGTATTTACCGATGGGGCATGCCGAGGGAATGGTACACTTAATGCACGAGCTGCAATTGGAATATGGTTTTCAGACGGTCATCCTGCAAATGTATCGCAATACATATCACAATTTCAAACCAATAATCAAGCCGAGTTATCAGCGGTAATTGAAGCTTTAAAAATCATGAAAGAACATCGCATATCGAAAATTGCAATTCACTCAGATTCGGAATATGTAATAAATGGTGCATTAGTATTATCTCAAATTTCATCGAATATGGAATTGTGGGAAAAATTACGTAGCTTAATTAAATTATTTTGTGAAATTCGCTGGATAAAAGCACAGGGGCACCGTAATGATTATGGTAATAATAAAGCTGATCAATTGGCAAAATTACCGTTAGTCTTGATTCAAGATAATGAAAACGTCACATCTACAATCAAGTATGTACGATACTATCGGCAAAAAAGTACGCTCGATCGAGAAGAAGAGTTCCATAGAACGCCTCAGTCAAACAAGAACATTAATGTAGGTGATGACGTGTTCATTCAAACCCACCCTTTATCAAACGCAGCTTATGGTTTAGCTCAGAAGTTATTTCCGAAATTCGATGGGCCATATCGTGTGATGAGTAAAATAGGCATTAATACCTACTTAGTAGAAGATATGGAAGGTAGTGAAAAAAATCGTGAACATAAAGCAGATTAAGCGATAAGATGTACCGATAACAGGTACAGGTAGTATCAGGTGGTAATCCCGTGAGGTACCATTACAACGTTATCAGTATTGAATCATCATAACAATACCAAATACCTATCATTCAACTGAATCATGTAAATATTGGTCATTTTAAGGGGATTCCTTTGTAAACATAGAACATGGTTAGGTTTGTTAGTATTTTTCCAGTCATTTACCCGTTTAGACAAAAGATTCGTTTCCATTTGGATCACGAAAATTGAATGATCTTTTCATTATAATATCAAATGTACGTATACAGGTATTTTTTCGCATATTTTTCTCTAGAAATCAGCATCCCTACTCACGATTCAACACTTGATAT